>JASPKZ010004190.1:695000-712500 GCA_030220185.1 Diploptera punctata
CGGTGAAGGATGATGATGATAATGATAAGGATGATGATGGCCGTATGATTTCGGGGACCGTTTGGGCCTTAAAGTTTTCCTGACATTTGTCTTACAGGTGAGGAAAAACCCCGATAAAAACCTCATCCAGAAAAACTGTCCCGACCGGGGATCGAACCCGGGCCCGCTGCGTGACAAGGCAGCACGCTACCTCGAGACCACAGCGGTGGACAGATTAAATATATTAAGTTCTGTTCTTATATCTACATTTATCTTTTTATCGGTCCTTTGGTATCCTGCTATTGCTCTCAACATCTTCATTTCTGCAGCCTCTATTTGTTTACTATCTGCCTTTGTTAATGTCCAGGTTTCACTTTTTTTTCGTTTATACTATTTTACCTTTTTGTTTTACATTTTTTCCTTTTTGTTTTACCTGTTTTGTTAACTTTATTTTATTCTCACATAGACACAAGGACAGGACACACACACCCAGACCCAGGGTGAAGATTTAAAATCCCCCTACCCCGCCAAGGATCGAACCCGGGTCGCCGGAGTGGAAGGTAAGGGACTCTACCGACCACGCCATGGCGACGGACAAAAATTGTCGGAGGATTTGAACCCTGGCTTTCACATACATTTCATCTTGTTGTAAGTAGTTTAACCATCTACGCTACTCGAACGTCTACAACGTAGATAGATATGAACTGCCAATACTTTGTAAAATTTTAAAATAGTTTATTTTCTAGCTTTATTCAATAAAGTACGTTTAATTGTACCACATAGATAATTGATCTGAGATGAATCAGTAGTAATAAATGTCATCTGACCGCGTTACGAGCGCTGTGCAGGGTAAGGATAATGACAGGGCTGCTGTCTCAGAGCATCTATCCATGAGTATTAACCACTTTAGAGAGGGTTGCTGCTTCCGCCCCTTAGGCCGTTGTGATGATCGCCTGGTATCACGACGCCTCGTAGACCGTTGCAGACTTCTTGGTCGATGTCAACCTGTCCTTCATCAAATTAATAATTCCCTCTCCCATGTCTTCTTAGGTCTCCCTCTTCTTATCCTCCGATTTGGAATCCACTCCAAACTCTTAAATGGCAATCTGTCTTCATTGAATTACCTTCCTCAAGATATCAGGGGTTGCCGCACACTTGGTAGTTTTAAATCACCCTTATACAATTACCTGTTGTTAGGCAACTCATTTTTCTCGAGACTTAAATTTGTTCTATGTCATTAATAATTTTTTTTCTCATTTTTATTATATCTTGTTCATTTTATATTTCATTAGTTAAATCTAGATTAAATAAAATATTTTGTAAATAATAATTATATTGTAGACATACTATGTAATATTTATTTTTGCGCCATAGTTCATTTTGTCGAACTTACTGCAATGTCAACCATGATTGAAAGTTCAAATTTCAACATTTCGGGGTTGCCAACATAAATAACTATATTGTAATAAAATAACTATACTGTAATATTACATATTACAAACACGCGTGTGGGAAGTAAAACCACTGCCCTTTATGTATACTACATACAATGTATATATAAAACATATCCGAAAGGTAGTGTTAATATACATTATATCAAACAAATCACTGCATTTTTAATTGAACTGGACTTTATTTGAAACAATATAAAACAATAAATACATACTTGCCGCCATTTTATCACTAATTTGGTCTCAAGGCCTCCTGTTGTTTCAACGAATAAACGTTGCCCACACTGTTAACGTTAGTCAATTGTTTATAATATACGTCAATATTTCCAGCAATGATATTATTTTACTATTATTTATTATTTTGAAAACACCATCGCGAAAAAAATAATGTACAAGACACGTTTGTGAAGTGTTTTACAAAATCTCGGAAATTAAAAACCTCGCTACCGCACGGTTTTTAATATTTTCCTGGATTCTGTAAAAACCACTTCCCAACCTCTCGCCGTAATATACTATTTTATTGTAATTAGATGTAAGAATATTTTTTGAATTTATTTAAACCTGGTTGAGTGGTAGACAAGGCCTGAAGGCCTTAACTCTGCCAGGTAAAATAAATAAATAAATAAATTAATAATAATAATAATAATTATTATTATTATTATTATTATTATTATTATTATTATTTCGGTGTGGAGTTGCCAGTCTCCCATCGGACGCCTCCCCAGGTGGCGGATAGGGGAACCAGATATGGCGGGTACTGGGGAAATAAAATACCCAGGGCGGACCAAAACTAGCGCTGCTGCCTTGCAGTAAGATACTGGACTATCAAAGGCTAGAGGAAGAAAACCTTGAACAAAAATTACCCGTCCCCCAGGTTGGGGGTTGATGCATCGGGCCAGCTCCTCGTTCATCATAAAAAGAAAAAAAAAATGCTAAAAACCAAACAACATGCCTCGGAAATTAGATAGAATACGAAATAAAGAAATAAGGGAAATTATGGGTGTACAAGAGGAGCCGGACATCATAGACATCATAGAAAAGAAAAGATTGCAGTGGTATGGTCATGTCAAACGAATGCCAGAGCAAAGATTGCCTAAAATTGTTATGGAATGGATCCCAATGGAAAGGAGGAAGAGAGGAAGACCGAAGAAAACTTGGATAGAAGGGATACAAGCAGCTATGAATATCAGAGGAATGCAGGAAGATCAATGGATGGATAGAGAGGAATGGCGTTTGGTTTCCGGAAGACGGCGGCAGCTGCCATGATACCGGATGATGATGATGATGATGATTATTATTATTATTATTATTCATCCTGTTCACATGTCAAAACCATTGTAATTGTTTATTTCCCACAACTTTTTATAACTGTTTCGTTATTTTTTATTTCGGATAACAGTTTCTGATCCTATCTATATAGAGCATCGTGCAGATGTTTTAAAAAAAATAATTGCTGTAGATTTTAATTTAAATTTTTGGACCAAAGAGAGATGAACAGACAGATGAATGGAGAAGACTAAATAACAGTGAACTACATGGTCTTTATAGGAAGCCAGATATAATAACAAGAGGTACAACTCGCAGGCTGTGATGGGCAGGACATGTGGCATGAATGGGGAATGAAAGAGGTGCATGGGAGCTTGTTGTAGGAAAACCTGAGGGAAAACGCCCAGTTGGTAGACCAAGAATGAGGTGGGAGAATAACATTAATTATGATTTGAGGTAAGTAGATTATACAGGGAATGATTGGAAAACATTAGCTCAGGATAGGGATGTATGGAGAACTTTTGTCCGCGTGGCCATGAACCTACGGGTTCGATAGTGCCAGTGAGTTAGTTAGTTAGATTGTAATTTTAACATTAATTTGACATTTATAATCCACGTTTCTGTTCCATAGATCATTAATCTTCTTACTTTCATTTATAAATTGCGGATTCTACGTTCTTTGAATGTCTGTTAATCCCTCACAATGATCCCACATTAGTGGAACATATTAGATTGTCTCATAAACCACTCATTCATACCAAGAAGATTGTGATTACTAGATTCCCGGGCAAGCGTATCAGTGCAGGACGGATATTTTTTACGGAATATTTATCTCATGCCCCAAATGACAGTCAATGACCAATCACATTTCAATGAATTTTGATTTACAACCAATCACAGTCGTTTTACACCTCGATTTTATCACTTTCATCTCACCAAGTGGCTCCCAGATTGTATATATAGTGCACGAATGTAACCAGATTCTGTTTGCGAGATATACTATAAAAGCATTCGTAGCAAATCATTATATCATAAAAAAAGGGAAACCACTGTTTGCACTTTTTCAAACGTATTATTTCCCAGGAATTATCGTTGTAGAAAAATATAATTGCCATATTTACATCATTGGATATCAGAAATTAATCAATACCTATAATGTTGGTGACATTTCTCCACTAGGGTGCATTCTTACAATATTGCGATCCTTTGGGAATAAATAATATGATCTGGTTGCAGTGATGAACAAATGAAACATAACAAACGTTTCTCATTTGTTTTTCAAACATCGCCGTTTACATTAAATACATAAATATTTTAAAATAACTATATTTAAATAATGATTTGTGAATAAACAGCTTAATTTTATTCGTTAAATAGTCCTAACAAATGCCACTCTTGATTTCCAAATTCTTTAGATAAATTGACTCCTCACTTCGTGAGTCGTGAATTTATCGATAATTGGAAATCACTGGTGACATTACTTATGACAATTCTCAACCATTTTTATTTTTCTTTCAGCTCATTTATGCCAAGAAGATCGGGATATGTAGATTCCCGGGTAACACCCGGTAATCAGCACAGGATATTTAAAAAAACTATATAAATTTACAATTATTTTTCTTTTCACTTATTCAACTTAACACAGAAACACATTTAATTTGTTTAGGCGTAGCAGAGTACGCCAGATATTAGCAAGTATATAAATAAATAATATTTATCTTTTGTGTCTCATTCTAAATAATTCAATTGTTTTAATTCTCATAGGGCGGGGTATCAAAACATTTTCTTAATATCAAAGAAGTACAACGTATCCAAATAAATAATTAAATGATTAAACATTTCCAATTATCAGTTGATTATGTAAGTTTCATGTAATCACACTTACAACATTATAAAATTCGGTGTAGGTCATTTATTACACTGGTCAACATGATTTTTGTCTCTTGAGTACCAATAACTGTACTAATGCAGTTTTTTTATCGTGTTTTCAAGTATGTATTCGCAATTTCTCCATCACCCACAGTTTTTTTTTTATTTCAGTTTCAATTAATGGATTTTTAAATAATTATTTTCTTAATAAACGTTTTTTTTCGTCCATTTGTCCATTGTAAAATAAAACCAAATGAGCTAACTCAGGAGATTTCAGCTATGGAAAAGAGATATCAAGGCAAATGGAATCCTAATATGCTGGCCGATTATTGTTGGACCATCAAGAGGGATGCTCTACAGGCGAAATATAGCAGAAAATCGTCATTTCTTACTTTCTAGGTGAGTCCGAATATTGTGTAGTTACGAATGTAGAAAATATTAAAGTGTTTGGAATTATAAATTCCTGTCTCTCGGAAACCTTGCGTGATGGAGAAAACCCGATATCATATTTGAATTCAGGAGAAAAAATACTATCAGGATCATATATTTTCTTTCTGAGACAAAAAAAAAAGTTTATTTCTTGTTGCTCAGTGTAATTGGACCGCATTCTGCAAAAATGAACCAAGTCACAACATATGTGAACTGTGAAAAAAATATAATTGAAGTTAAATGTCAATAAAAAAATTCACAAATAAAAATAGATATTTATTTACTATTTTGATGTTACGTTTTTAAATTAACATGTAATAGAATTGAGCATATATTAATTTTAGAATGAAAAATTAATGCTAGGACCGGTATTCGGACCCAGGATCTCTGACTTTGCGCGTCAATATCATACCGATTACACCACCACAGATCCGGGGTTTGAATCACGGTCTGAGCGTTAATTTTTCTTTCTAAAATACATATATTTATTACTTCAATTAAGGGGATATCAACGAGTTTCTCTCTCTTGTATCTTGTAAGCCCATGTTTCCCTTAACAGAGATTTAAGCGCTCTCCCCCTACAGGGAAGAATTTGTACCATACTAATTTAGTTACATTTGTTTTCGTATAGATGTCATTTGAGTGGCCCGTGGTCAGCGTTCCGCCTCATACTGACATCTAGGAAACCAAGGTAGTACTAGGACGGGAAAATTCGGTAAATTTTGCTTAGAGGCCTTTTCATTCAGGCTTAAGGATTTTTTACGAGCCTGAAAATCTTCAGACTCGGGACCCACGGCTTAAAGGCCCTCCCGGAGGACTTGCTCCTTGGATTTTTCCATCCTAAAAAATGCATTGACCCCGGCCGGGTTTGCACGCGCGACCCTCGGGACCAGAGGCAAGAAGCATAACCACTAGTCACCGCAGCCGATAAAAAGAAGTTTCTATTTTATGAAAGAGATTGTAACTCAAACATTTTTAATTATAATATTTTATACATTTTTGTTGTTTGGTTGTTTCTGCAGAAAAATAAATGTGGCAATTCGGTTTATGTTTTATTACTTGGTTGATAGATTGCATAAGAATTCTGGTGGTGGGTGGATCTTTTTTGTAGGAAATGGAGAGCGATAAAATAATATAGCATTAACTAATTCACTGGCACTATCGAACCTGTAGGTTCATAGCCGCGCGGATATAAGCTCTCCATACATCCCTATCCCGAGCTAATGTTTTCCAATCATTTCCTGTATAAACTACTTTACCTCATATCATAGTTAATGTTATCATGCCACCTCATTCTTGGTCTACCAACTGGGCGTTTTCCCTCTGGTTTTCCTACAAGAAGCTTCCATGCACGTCTTTCATTCCCCATTCGTGTCCTGCCCATCGCAGCCTACGAGACTTCCATCCATCCATAGTAATTCTGCTCGAGGGCAGATCTTTCACTGCAATCATAGCATTTTCATGCTATGCTTTACAGCTTTACTAGGGAATTATAGGTATGGTAGCTTCCCGTTGCTTTCCAACCGGTGAAGGATGGTGATGATAATGATAAGGATGATGATGATGGCCGGATGATTTTCGGGGACCGTTGGGCCACAAGCTTCCTGACTTTGTCTTAAACGTGAGGAAAAACTCCGAAAAAACCTCATCCAGGAAGCTTTTGTCCCGACCGAGGATCGAACCCGGGCCCGCTGCGTGACAAGGCAGCACGCTACCCTCGAGACCGCAGCGGTGGACCTACCAGACTTAACTGTTCATATTATATCTGGCTTCCTATAATGATCATGTAGTTCTTTGTTATGTAGTCTTCCCCATTCACCTGTCTGTTCATCTCTCTTTGTACAAAAATGTTCCTAAGTACTTTATTCTCAAATACTCGTAATCTCCTTTCCTCCCTTAAAGTAAGAGTCCATGTTTTGCATCCATATAATAGTTTTATATATTTTCAGTTTAACGTTTTTTGAAAGGAGTTGGGACATCAAGAGTCTCTGCAATACTTAATAGCACGCATTTCCAGAATTGAGCCTATGTTTAATTTCTTTGTGCATCTCATTCCTATTTGTGATTATTGTTCCTAGGTATTTTAATTCAGCCACTTCCTCAAAATTTCCTCATTTGTCATTAGCTGTCCATTTCCATTATATAATTAATTTCTACGTGTGATCATATATTTAATAATATAGCATTAAATAATTTATTTCTAATCGATGAATGGTTCCTTTTTGCAGAATGTGGTGCAATATAGAGATGGAATTCCCCTGTCATATAGCACCTTGAGAAGAAGACGTCCACATGTGTAAAAATGTTATAAATTAATAGTGAGTGGAGAACATATTTTTATCGACTCACCTCATATGATTTCAAATTTCTTTGATACCGGAGGTTTCAGACAATATCTTGTCCCTCTTCAGTCATGGCTTCTCCACTCACTATTAATGATATAACCTCATAATGTTTACTTCCCAATATTAATATAAATATGTTATAAATTATATTAAATTAATGTTGGGAAGTAAACATTATGAGGTATAATCATTAAATTCATCGGAGAACATATTGTTTAAACAACTCACCTCATAGGATTCATGCTTCCATGATACCGCGGTTTCAAACATAGTCATGTTCATCGTCAGCCATAACTCAGCATGAATCCTATGAGGTGAGTTGTTTAAACAATATGTTCTCCGATGAATTTTAATGTTATAAATTGTTAGAAAAAATTGTTACAAATTACGAGGGCGGATCGGAAAGTAACGGACAATAATTTTTCTCTGCCTTGGTATTGCAGCTAGAATGTTGAAATTTCACAGAGATATAGTTTGAAGTTTTCACTACAGATGGTATTATTTTCTCAGGTGCACCTCTTGCGAGAGAAGCTTGAACTATGCAACAAAGATGGCGCGCATGCTACAGTCGTCCACAGGGCGGATCGGAAAGTAACGCACAATAATTTTTTTTTAAAAAGTTTAATAGTAAAAAAAAGGAAAAAAATCACAAATGAACTTACATCTTTTACCTACTTACATCTTTTACCTACCTGCCAGCTGAAATAAATCATTATTATTATTACTTTTCGACATAGTCACCAACTTTCTCAACACATTTTTCCCATCGTGTTACCAGTTTCAATATGCCCTGTTCGTAGAAGTCCGTTGTTGGAGTGTAGCCATCTGCGCACTGCTGATTTCACTTCCACATCTGTCTCAAAGCGTTTGCCGGCCAGGAATCACTAAGGCGAATCACTAAGGTTCACGCGTCCCTCTTGGAAGAATGTGCACCACCTGGAGACATTGCTACGGTCCATACAATCATCCCCATACACGCCACGCATGTCCCTGTGAATTTCACTGGGTTTATGCCCTTTGGCCCACAAAAATCGAACAACACTTCTCTGTTCCTCACAGGTGGACGACTTTAGCATGCGCGCCATCTTTGTTGCTTAGTTCAAGCTTCTCTCGCAAGAGGTGCACCTGAGCAAAAAATACCATCTATAGTGAAAACTTCAAACGATATCTCTGTGAAATTTCAACATTCTAGCTGCAATACCAAGGCAGAAAAAAATTATTGTGTGTTACTTTGCGATCCGCCCTCGTATTTTTTTATGGCTACAAGTCATGTGCAAGAAAATGGAGATAGGATCAAATTGTCTCCATATCAAAAATTGAATTTACCATACATTTTTTAAAAACTTTAATTTTGAATAACTGGAAAGTAAACTTTTTACACTTGTGGCGTCTTCCTCGCAAGATGCGATATGATCAGATTTACACAACGGAAAAAAAAACAAGCACTGTAAAATTGATAGGATAGGGATGTTTATCCTTAATTCCCTCATATCTAAAAAGTGCAAATAAAATATTGAAATGAGATTCTAGATCTCCAGGTCATGGATCAGGTTTGCCCATGCTATATACAACCCTGGCTCAGTAGTCACTTGTTTATCAAAGTCTGTTCGTTGTTTACGTAAGGAACGAGCGCCATTTCACAGTCAGCGGCGTGTGCGGCAGGTGGAGTTACTTCTTTAGCTCTGACGTATCCTCGACGAAGTTGGAGCAGGGAGTTGCTGCAAAATAATAATATTAATAATAATAATAATAATATTAATAATAATAACAGTAATAATAATAATAATAATAACAATGCTTTATTTTAGCTGGCAGAGTGAAGGCCCTAAGGCCTTCTCTTCCACTCAACCAGCGAATAGTAGAATTATACGAAAATTACATACATCTTACAATTTTAAGATATTAAAATACAGACTAAACAAAATACAATGATGATGTGATCTAATACTAGCTAATACTAACAAAAACATAGAATATAGTATTGTATCGAAATGATCATTTCGATACAGGAATTACGTCCTTACTGCGCAAACTATACGTCATCGCGTCTCAATCTCGAGTGTCATCTTTATGAACAGTGCCAAATGCTTTCCTATCTATCCCTTCCCTTTCCTAGTGCGCACCCTGTGCTATCGCGCATTCCCCCCCCCTCTCCTGGTGAACTCTCATAAATAGCTGTGTTTTGTAACATCGAATCATCATCAACTTAGTGACCGTTGGAGTCTGGTCAGAGCAGCTCAGGAGAGCTGGTTTTGTTTGTTTAGTCCAGTAAGCCAGGGTGGGGACGCTAGGACAGTATTTCCCCCAACCCGAGGCTGGACTAGAGTGAGTGATAATGTATGTATGTATGTTGATTTATATCACATTTTCTTTTTGTATAGATGATCTACTATGATTTCTTTTCTTTGTAAATTGAATATTTATTTCTTTATCTTTATATTATATCTGACTATATTTTGACTCGCATTAAAAGCTTTAGTTGTGCTTTTTACTTACTCTGTGCCTATTCATTCATAGTTAGCATAAGTCAGATATCAAAGTCAAATTCCAAAAGCTTGCTCAAGCAGGTGTTAGTTCCTTTATCCCAAAGCTTCCACGATTGTATTTTATAACTCAGTAAACATTACATATTGGGAGAATTTAGTAAAGAAAGTTGAATTCCTCTTTGCCTCTATGGGCCCGGGCAAAGATGTCACAAATTTGAACAATCTATGCTTTCCAATCAAAATAGTGATCAACAATATAACCCTGCGTGGGTGCAAAATGGTTTAGCAGAGCGTGGTTCAAACTGCACAATAAAATTAAAATGTTATAAAATAAAGTAAGTAGCTTGCTAGATGATTATTAATGGAATGCTCTATATAGTTGTTATGCAGTTAATGTTTTCATTGTGTCGAACTTAAGATATCAGTTAATTTGGATTTAAATAATGATAGCGATTGACAGTCCCTGACATGACAGGGAAGTGAGTTCCATGCTCTAGTCATAGATATTGTGTAAGATTCAGAGTATAGACAGGTCCTGTGCTGTGGAATATATAATCACATAATACAGGTCATTGTACAATGGCAATCAAGTTTAAACAAATATTTTAAAGTTGGCAATACAATTCTAAATACCATATTGTTTGCAGACGACCAGACAATTCTTAGCCCTTCAGAAGTCAATTTACAAATAGCAGCGTATAAATTAAATGAAGTATTCAATCTCTGAAAGTAAATAGAAAGTAATGACATTCAACGGGAAAGACCATATGAGGTGTAAAATCAGTATTATTAACAGTACAATACAACAGGTCAACAATTTCAATTATTTAGGATGCCATGTATCACACAGCCAGAAGGAAGATATTAATATTAAATTAAATAAGTTTTATAGAATGTGTGGGATGGGCTTACAAGAAGAAGAACAAGAACGTGTGGCACTATAAAACGGACACTGAAAAATAAAACTTTGAGGAGTACACGATTAAAATCTCACCGTGTCATTTTGTTAGTCTACAGAGTGATTCAGAAATATGGCTATACGTTTGATCGCATTTTGTGACGAAAATATTATTATTAAGGGAAATATGATGTTATCATTCGAAATGGGATCTTTCAAACTACAACAATAGAACAAAACAAAACAAATCACTGCTCACGTGCAACTTGGCGGGTTGATTTTTTTGGGCTAGCGTCGAACACCTCCACAATTATCTTCGTTGTTTCTGCATCCGTGCTAATGCGAGGCCTTCCAGGAGGTTTGATTTTCTCCATCCTTCCCGTTTCCAGCAGTCGTTTTCTCCACTTCCCCACAGTCGGCGGCTGCAATGCTACGTTAAACTCACGTCTTGCCCGTCTTGTGGCCTCACGATCATTAGCATACGTTATTTCCCATGCAGCAATTGTAATTTGCTGTTGCATATTCAACGCCATTTTGACTAATGACGTAAGTTCTACACTGTATTGTTTTATTCCATTGTTGTAATTTGAATAATTGCCTTTCAAACGGTAATTTCATATTTCCTGTAATGGTAATATTTTCATCACACAACGCGATCAAACGTATAGCCATATTTATGATTCACTCCGTATTAATTAAATTAAGAAATACGACTATCTTTTCTCTGTGAACATTAGTTTGGTACTTCTTAATCTTATTCTCTGGTAGGCTATAGCGAAAACTATAGTTATCTGATTATCCGCCTAATTAAGTGAGTTGGTAGAACTAATTTGTATTCGTAATATATATGCGTTATATAATGGAAATGGACAACTAATGACAAATGAAGGGAATAAGTGGCTGAATTAAAATACATGGGAACAATAATCACAAAGAGGAATGAGATGCACAAAGGAATTAAACATAGGCTCAATTCTGGAAATGCGTGCTATTATGCATTACACAGACTCTTATGTCCCAACTCATTTAAAAAAACGTTACATTTAGAATAGGCCTATGGCTTATATAAAACTGTTATTCTTCCAGTTATGTTATATGGATGCGAAACATGGTCTCTTACTTTAAGGGAGGAAAGGAGATTACGAGTATTTGAGAATAAAGTACTTAGGAAAATTTTTGGACGAAAGAGAGATGAACAGACAGGTGAATAGAGAATATTACATAACAGTGAACTACATGGTCTTTATAGGAAGCCAGATATAATAAGAAGAGTTAAGTCTCGTAGACTGCGATGGGCTGGACATGTGTCACGAATGGAGAATGAAAGACGTGCATGGAAGCTTCTTGTAGGAAAACCAGAGGGAAAACGCCCAGTTGGTGGACCAAGAATGAGGTGGGAGAATAACATTAACCATGATTTGAGAGAAGTACAATATAAAGGGAATGCTTGGAAAACATTAGCTCAGGATATAGATGTATGGGGAGCTTATGTCCGCGCGGCCATGAACCTACGGGTTTGATAGTGCCAGTTAGTTAGTTAGTTACCAGTACTAGCAAAGGAATCTCTCCTAAGCCCAATGTAAGAAAATGAAACCTCTGAAGGAACGCATCAAATGGTAACACCGTATTCATCCTGTGTCCCGATTCAGCCGAATGTACCTTAGAGTGATAGCAAAATACGTACCTCTGTATCTTGAGGATGTAGAATCCGAAGGAGAGAATAACTATGAGGAGAAACAGACCCACGAATAGCACTGTCAAGACCACAGTCTTGCTGACTGGCCACTCGTGGCCATGTATTCTTAAGTTGTAACCTCCTAGGAGCACATGACTGGAATTGGTGTCTGTGGAGTTTATGGAAGTCGATGTTTCAACTGTAACAACAAAAACATAAGAACATTCTAAGAGAAAGATACATACAGAGTGCTCTAAAATTCCCCTTACAAACTTCTAGGGCTCGTTGAGGGGGCTGAGTTGATAATATATACAATTGGAAACAATGTCAGGAAACTTACGGTTTCCGTGCTACAGCCGTTTGAAAACATGTATTGCCTGAACGTACGTCACGTGTCTCAACAAGTAATAATCTCGCGATTCGTCTAAATATAAAATTTCCCCTACCGAGTATTCCAAGACTTGGTGTTTTTTTTTTTCATATATCCTAGTCATTACCTTAATTTCCTACTAGATATCGTCTCGAGACGATATACTGACCACATGTGCCTCGCTCTAAAAATATAATTGAAGATGGAGAAAAAGGATCCATTCCATCATTCATTAAGAAAACCTTTGTGCTGAAAGTGTTTTGCTGAATGAAGTGATAAGTGTTGTAGTTAAAACAATAAACATAATCAGATTCCAAAGAGTTCTTGACAGATCTTGATTGCGAGTATGTGGCAATGAAGTGCAGTGGCTCAACAGGGGAAATTGTTCAATCGATTCTTTGAGTTACTTGCGACGTTCATATAAATGAATGACTCAATATATTGTGCTAATATGTAATACAATTGTTGTACGTGTATTGTACCAATAAATCATAGCATTGTGAGGTGAGTTTAAAACTATTTTAACCTTATTCAAAGCCAGATATAATTATATTAATTTAATAATTGGCATTAACTTATGTCCACGCGGCCATGAACCTACGGGTTCGACAGTGCTGCAGTCAGATTCAACCCAGGAAGTATTTGGAATAGGGAACTGGGTTGCTATTTTAACAGTATTTTCTGGAAAGAAATCCTTAAATAAAACTGAAGTATGCAACACAGCAGGTACAGAGTTGTAAGTTGTAGTCGTCCAAGCCACCCCCTCTTAAAGAAAAAAAACAGTTACCACTTGTCACTGAGCTCGTGTGCACCTGTATTATGCTGTGTGAAAGTGTCGACTCTCATATTTACTATAAAACTAGTTTGCATGCCGTAAAACAAAAAATATGTTTTTTAAATGTATAGTACATGGATTTGAAAAAGTACTGCTAACCTTGCCGCTCCACCCCTCCCTAAACAAACAAATACCGTTATTATGAGTTTGGCAACATCTACCCTCTGTACGTAGGAGGACACTGGCATAGCCCATAAGGTCTGTACTAACTTCCTGGGTTGAATAAGAGTGTAGTGAGTTAGTTAGCTCTTAAATAAATAGAGTTAAAATATTCAAGAATATCGAATACTGCATGAATGCTACACTCAGATTCAACCCAGGAAGTTACTGTGTGTTTGGAATAGGGAACTGGGTTGCCATTTTAACAGTATTTTCTTGAGAGAAATCCTTATATAAAACTGAAGATTGCAACACAGCAGGTACATAGATGTAAGTTGTAGCCGTCCAAGCCACCCGCTCTTAAAGAAAAAAAAAACAGTTACCACTTGTCACTGAGCTCTTGCGGATCTGTACTATCCTGTGTGAAAGTGTCGACTCTCATATTTACTATAAAACTAGTTTGCATGCCGTAAAACAAACACTATGTTTTTTTTTAAATGTATAGTACATAGATTTGAAAAATCTACTGCTAACCTTGCCGCTCCACCCCTCCTTAACAAATAAATGCCGTTATTATGAGTTTGGCATGAGGGGGACACTGGCGTAGCCCATAAGGTCTGTAGTAACTTCCTGGGTTGAATTAGACCCTAGAATGGTTTAAAGTTTATTTTTGGTCGATGTGAATAATTTCTTATACTTACCAATATTATTGTTACTGGAAGTAAGTCAATGATCCCACATCTAACCTGGTTGCTATGTAAACAAAAGAAATCGCAATGCTGATATGGACTCAAAAAGCACACGTTCGGTAAGTAAAATAAAACATTTCTTGAATGTTTTGTACACTAACTCGTGCCTTTCTTTAGACTTTTCCGGAATTAATGCAGAACATCCCACTCTCCAGGCTTCTTCAATTTCTCTATCATCTACCATGACTCCTTCCATAATAAAATTATCGAACAGATTCTGATCACGGTACTACATATAAAAATGTCTCCACAGCCAACAATCCTTGCTTATAATAAAACAAATGAAATGCTACATAGCAACGATCACCAAATGTTTCTTTCTCATAGAAGTCATTTACATCCAACCAATATTTTAATTAATTTATTACTATATTTAATAAAAATTAGTCACATCGACCAACAAATAGTATGCAATACACATGAGGTAAGCACGTAACAGATCTCGAAAATTAAAAAACTCGGTGCAATTGCCTCGTTTTTTTTTTTTCAAGATTTTTCTCGATCAGTAACAAGTGCTTACCTCACTTGTATCGCAATGTACTATATTACCCGTTTATGGAGTAAGCGCAGTTGTTGACGGAGGGCACTGCAGTCGTGTTTATGCAGGAACAGAACACGTGACACTGCTATCTATGAGTGCAGAGGGGAAAGGGACGTGGGACGCTGACAGTGTACACTGCCTTATGTGGCGTCACGTGTAGCAAAAACAGAGCTTCGTAATTCTTCCGCCTGCAGAGATATTTTGAATGACTAATAGTAGTGCCTCTGAGTGGACGGCTGCACAGTGATGCTCCTGCTTACTCGCGAGTGCACACCGCACTTCCTAAGTGCAGCTGAGCTGGTCACTGCTGGGTTAGGCTATAAACATCACAATTAATTCGAATACTTAATTTTGATTCCTTGTAACGTAAATTAAGTTACCAGAAAGGGTGGTGTGGTGGGCTTTGCTGGTGTACCAGGAAGGGGGTGTTGTTGTCTCCGCATGATTACAGAAGTCATGACTGTCGCAACACTCCACGTACAACCGCTTTGGGTCTTTCGACTTTGCCATCAGTAATCCTCTCTCGCATAGAATGGAATTGTTATCCCTGCAAGTAAAATAATAATAATAATAATAATAATAATAATAATAAAAATTACAACAACAATATTAACAACAATAATAACATTAATAATAAGAATAATAACAATAATAATCACATCGTTAATAATAACAATAACAACAACAAAAATAATAACAACAATAATAATAACAATAGTAACAATAATAATAACAATAACAACAGTAAAAATAATAACAATAACAACGATAATAATAACAATAATAACAGTAACAACAATAATAATAACAGTAATATTAACAATAATAATAATAATAATAACCATAAAAATAAGAGACCTCGGAAGACCCTTCAACCGATGGAAGGATCAGTTTTTGTAGTCGCAGAACGGGCATCATCACCCAATACTGCATTCGGAAGAAGAAGAAGATAAAAATAATGTTGTCCACAGCTAGGGTCTCGAAGTAGCGTGCTGCTTTGTCACGCAGCGGACCCGGGTTCGATTCCCGGTCGGGAGAGGCTCCTGAGTGAGGTTTTTTCGGGGTTTTTCCTCATCTGTAAGACAAATGTCAGGAATCTTAGGGTCCAACGATCACCGAAAATCATCCGGCCATCATCATAATCATCGTTATCATTATCATCATCATCCTTCACCGGTGTGGAAAAGCAATGGGATGCTACCACACCTACAATTCCCTAGTAAAGCTGCAAAGTATAGCATGAAAATGCTATGATTGCAGCGAAAGACCTGCCCTCGGGCAGAATTACTATGGATGGATGGAATAATAATAATGTTAAAATAACTAAAATTTGATGTTAGCACTATCTATTGTTTTCTAACAAAAGGAAATGATATATTACTTACTGGATACAGCCTCTAGTGATGGGGTCGCTACCTTTGATATACTGCGTGTAACATTTAAACGTTGTCAGACAAGTAGTGCGGTTGGTTTCCTTGCAGTGTGCGTTCTTACAGAAGCATGTCAACTGCCGCTCTAGAATGCAAATAAACATTTTGGTGAAACAAACAATCTCTATTTTATATTACCCGTTTAAGGAATAAGCGCAGTTGTTGACGGAGGGCGCTGCAGTCGTGTTTATGCAGGAATAGAACACGTCACACTGCTATCTATGAGTGCAGAGGGGAATGGGACGTGGGACGCTGACAGTGTACAGTGCCTTATATGACGTCACGTGTAGCAACAAACAGAGCTTCGTGATTCCTCCGCCTGCAGAGATACCTAATTCATGGAAAATAACTAATGTTAAAATAATTCTACCTACTTCTTACCATGATCATAGTTTAAGAACCTATGTAAATGTAATATATTTTTCCGAGGTGATGTTGTGGTCATGTTTTTGCCTCTAGTCCCGAGGGTCACGGTTCAAACCCGGCCGGGGTCAATGCATTTTCTTTAGGATGAAAAAATACAAGGAACAAATCCTCCGGGAGGGATTTTAAGCCGTAGGTCCGGAGTATGGATATTTTCATGCTCGTAAAAGAAATTTAAGCGAAAATAAAAGAGGCCTCTGGGCAAAATTTACCGACCTTCATAATCCACATAATACCTTGGTTGCATACTAGATGTGTCATTAGATTGGTATGCTAACAACATGCCATTCATGACATTTGTTGGCAAATCCGTGTAAGTAAATTCGTTTGGTTATGAAACTTGCCACTAGGGTAGCACTCAGTGGAACGAACGGGGATCTATCAATCAACATATCGCAAACAGAGTTTTCAAATCCTTGTTATAAATAATTATGGATTAATAAGATTTGTGCGCGATAGTGTGTTTTGTCGTACTTACAGCAATGGCGACCATGAGTGAAAGTTCAACTTCCTACATTTCAGGGTTGCCAACCTATATAAGTATACTGTAATAATAATAGCCTTACTGTAATATTACATAACACAAACACGCGTGTGGGAACTAAAACATTGCCCTCTATGAATACTACGTACAATGCATATACAAAAAATATCC
>JASPKZ010004190.1:715000-764637 GCA_030220185.1 Diploptera punctata
GTTTATTTTAATACGTTACTTTTGAAATCCAGAATGAGTTGAAGCAAGGAGATGCACTATCTCCTCTACTATTTAATTTTGTACTAGAGCATGCCATTAAATCTTTAGATAATGAGGAAGGCCTACAACTCAATGGTATTAATAAGCTGTTAGTTTATGCTGATGATGTAGTATTATTGGCCGATAGCGAGGAGATACTAAAGGCCAACATGCACACACTACTGACTAACACTAAGAAATTAGGACTGGAAGTAAATATCAATAAAACTAAATATATGGTCACACGTAGAAATACATTATATAATGGAAATAGACAACTAATGACAAATGAGGGAAATTTTGAGGAAGTGACTGAATTCAAATACCTAGGAACAATAATCACAAATAGTAATGAGATACACAAATAAATTAAACATAGGCTCAATTCTGGAAATGCGTGTTATTATGCATTACAGAGACTTTTGATGTCCCAACTCCTTTCAAAAAACGTTAAACTGAAAATATATAAAACTATTATTCTACCAGTTATATTATATGGGTGCGAAACATGGACTCTTACTTTAAGAGAGGAAAGGAGATTACAAGTATTTGAGAATAAAGTACCTAGGACAATTTTTGGACCAAAGAGAGAAGAACAGACAGGTGAATGGAGAAGACTTCATAACGATGAACTACACGGTCTTTATAGGAAGCCAGATATAATAAGAACACTTAAGTCTCGTAGACTGCAATGGGCAGGACATGTTGCACGTATGGGGAATGAAAGACGTGCATGGAAGCTTCTTTTAGGAAAGCCAGAGGGAAAACGCCCAGTTGGTAGACCAAGAATGAGGTGGGAGAATTACATTAACTATGATTTGAGGGAAGTAGATTATACAGGGAATGATTGGAAAGCTTTAGCTCAGGATAGGGATGTATGGAGTGCTTATGTCCGCGCGGCCATGAACCTACGGGTTCGATAGTGCCAGTGAGTAAGTAAGTATACTGAGTTATGTTGTGAAAAATCGAAAAATGTGACCGCTAGAGAGATTTTTCAATTTTTAATTCAGGTGAATTCCTACACCTAATGGTTTTAGAGGGTCCAATCGTGAATCTAAACCATCCAGGGGCCCACTCAAACACACACAAAAAAAAATCAAAATCAGTTCAGTCAATCAGGCAGTTTTTAATTTCAGATTTCAGGTAAATCTCCACTTCTATTTGTCGAATTTCGCTCATTTTTGGACAATACCTACCTCGGTTTATTTTAATACGATATAGTAAGTTCCGTTGTAAATAAACAGATATTGGTAAAAGTAAAATTCCTAAGAAGGAAATGTAAAAATCATAAAAAGCACCCCACGCTTTTGATGGTAAAATTATGTTCTTTTTGTTGATAACTCTAGTTTTATTCTATATGTGTTGGAAATTAAAATTATTTTTCATTTTTTAGTTCGGTTTTCTAATAAAGCGTGTTGTTTTAGTTTTTAAAAACTATTCTTTATTTTTTATTTTTTAGTTTTAACATTTGACAGAATACGATAAAATGTAAATGTCTTTAAATTCGATACTATTGTAGTATAAGCTAAAAGTAATACTCTTCTAAAAATAATCCTCCCAGCCGGATTTGAACCAGCGACCTGTGGATTACTGAAATTATATACCACTAGGTTTCACCGCTCTACCAACTGAGCTCTTACAACGATTGACTAAAAAGTCGACAAGTCCGCAACCTATTACACCAGTTTTAATTTTTTTGATTTTCTGGTGATTCTGCCCAGGATTTTAGAAACATAATATTAAATTATTGTATTGTCACGGGTCCTTTACAAGTATGCAAAGTTTCAAGTCGATCCAATGTTTCTAAGTGGGTGAAAATCGTTTTCAAAGATTCCGTTACATAGATTTTTTTATTTTCTGACGATTCTGGCCAGGATTTTAGAAACAAATATGAAAATATTGTATTGTCACGGGTCCTTTACAAGTATACAACGTTTCAAGTCGATCCAATGTTTCTAAGTGGGTGAAAATCGTGTTCAAAGATTCCGTTACATAGATAGATACAGGTCAAGCTAATATAAAGCGTGTAAAAATAAAAAAATGTGAACGCTAGCGCGATTTTTTAATATTCACTTCAGGTGAACTTCTACACCTAATGGTTTTAGAGGGTCCAATTGTGAATCTAAACGATCCATGGACCCATCAAACACAAAAAAAAAGTCATCAAAATCGGTCCAGTCGTTTACGCAGTTTTTAATTTCGGATTTCAAGCAAACATCCACTTATAATTTTCGAATTTTGCTCATTTTTGGACAATGTCTGCCTCTGTTTATTTTAGTGTGATATACCGAGTTTCGTTGTGAAACATTAAAAATGTGACAGCTAGAGCGATTTTTAAATTTTCACTTCGGTTGAACTCCTTCATCTAGTGGTTTTAGAGGGTCCAATTGTGATTCTAAACCATTGAGGGACCCAATCAGACACCCACAAAAAGTTTAATCAAAATTGGTCCAGTCGTTTAGGAGTTCAGTGACAAACACAGGTACAGAAGAATTATGTTTTTTTATTATTAATTTAACATTTCTCAATGAAAGATAAATTAAATTTGAAGAGAAAAATTTTCGCCTAGACCGGGACTCGAACCCGGGACCCTTGGCTTTCCGGGCCAAGTGCTCTACCAACTGAGCTACCGAGGCGAGTTACGATCTAGACGCAAATTTTTCTCTTATATACGTTGTAATTCCCTATCGTCAAATGCTTTTGAAACCATTGTTTCTATCTTTGCAAATGGCGGCTTCTTAGTTAAGAAGACATTTATTGGAAATTTAACATTACTTTAAAAGCCAGTAAGGCCTCTAATGATGTTTTTAATTATTAATTTAACATTTCTCAATGAAAGATAAATTAAATTTGAAGAGAAAAATTTTCGCCTAAACCGGGACTCGAACCCGGGACCCTTGGCTTTCCGGGCCAAGTGCTCTACCAACTGAGCTACCGAGGCGAGTTACGATCTAGACGCAAATTTTTCTCTTATATACGTTGTAATTCCCTATCGCCAAATGCTTTTGAAACCATTGTTTCTATCTTTGCAAATGGCGGCTTCTTAGTTAAGAAGACATTTATTGGTCTAGGCGAAAATTTTTCTCTTCAAATTCAAATCTACAGAAGAATTATTTATGTATATAAATATTAGCGGAACACTTTATGCTAGGTTTTTCACCCAAATATGTTTCGCTTGTTGTCCAAGGGCCGTAGATATGAACCCAGCGCCCTCTGCAAGGAGGAACAGACGTATAGAGTGACAGTGCGCGGCAGGCTGCCTGTCTCTGAGGGGCGCCGGGCGTCCCGACGCTTGTACAAGAGACAGGGACGGTGTCTGGCGCCCCCCCCTCCTTATTAATCTTAAAGCATCGGAAGTCCCGTATTGCGTTTCGGTTCTCTCTGTGTTTATTTGCTTGTATCCCGTATGTCATCTCTTTCTTACACTTACGTTGTCCTTTTTTCCCCCACATCTTCCTTTTCATTCCTTTTCGTTTAGTATTTTTCATTTTCATTCTTGTTTTCTTTAGTTTTCTTTATTATTTTCTTCTGTCGAATTTTCTTCTTCTTAAAATTTCCTTTATTTTCTTTCTTCCTGTTATACAGAGTGATTCATAATTCCTATTACAAATTTCTGGGGGTTGTAGAGGGGACTTAGTAGATAAAGTTTTAATGAGGAACCCATGTCCGGAAACGTGCAATTTCGATGTAAAATAAGATTGAAGATCGAAGCACATTAGGCTGATATCGTGTGTCTTGTGTTTCAGAATAAATAGGCCAATTACAGACTTCTAGTTACCGGTATTTTAAAATATTTATATATTTAATGTAAACGGGCGATGTTAGGAAACAAATCAGAAATGTGTGGTTATGTATATTCACTGCAACTTGATCATTTTATTTATTGCCAAATAGGATCGCAATATTGTAAAAATGCACCCTTTCGTTCATAGTGTTCTGCCCATGCGCAGGTCTTTCACTGCAAACTCAATATTCTCCACTCTTTCCTAAACTCAGCTTTCCTTTTTGTATCTGCATACAAACTATTTATTTTAATATTGTCTATCATCTGATATCTTTTTCTGAATCTAACTTTCTTTCCATTGACCATTCCTTCTAGGGCATCCGTCAGAAGGCAGTTTCTTCTTTGCCAGTGGCCAATCCAATTACTTTTCCTCTTCTTTATGAGTTCCAGCATTGTTCTTCCTTCATCCAATCTGTCTAGTACATCTTTATTTTTAATTTTGTCCGTCCAATTTATTTGTTCCATCCTTCTCCATAGCCACATCTCAAAATCTTAAAAAGCTATGCAAAACATGTTATCCATGAAGGACATCGCATGTTAAATATTGAAAACACCCTAACAGTAATGCACAGAGAAAATAATCCAGTGAAGATAAACGTACTCGAAGAGATGGAAATCATGAAAGCAGCTCACAACAACGACAATCTGATAAACGAAAACGAACCCAATACATGTACCCCCTCTACCAGATCTTCAGTGAAACACCAGTTTTGAATCCTGCCGATGATGGGACAAGTCCCGAAAGCGCTACAGTTAAATAATTAATTAAGTTGAGGAGACGGACCTTTCAGGTGAATATTTCATAATTTTATATTTTAATTTTGAATAATACCTCAACGGAACACATCATGAATCTTATATCGAGATAGAGGAGGACCAAAATTAAGATGGACTGACCAATACACATTTTGAGATCTCAGAGGAACTGGCTCAAACAACCTAAATACAAATAAGTTCATGGCGATGGTGATAACAAAATAAATAAGTTGAATTATATAACAGGAACACTAAAAAGAACTTTGAAAAATAAAGCCAGGAAAGACTCTATAATGAAATTATACAAGACAATGACAGTGCCTATTATTACTTATGGATCCGAAACATGGACAGTGACAACACAACAATCTGCCAGAATACAAGCTGCTGAAATGAGATTCCTCAGAACAATGGCAGGATATCTAAGAACAGACAAAAACATAACACGGAAATAAGACAACTAAAAGTAAAGGAATTAAACACAACAATAGAGAAATACAGAACAAACTGGAAAGAACACTTGGCAAGGATGACTGAGAATAGAATACCAAAAGCAGCATACAGTTATTCACCACGAGGAAGAAGAAGTTTGGGAAGACCAAAGAAAAGATGGAAAGAGCAGCAATTTGGAGCCGGAACAGGCTAGTAAATAAGCCTAAACCGTGAAGAAGAAGAAGAAGAAGGCGATGGTGATGATGAGTTTAGAAGTTAAAGCGACATAAAAATAAATTAAATATGGCTGGTTTGAAACACTATCTGAATAATTAAGTGCACTGTCATAAGCTTCAATAGCATCTAGGTTAGGGTTGTGGATGTGGGAGGAGGGATATTTTTGTGCGCGCTGGAAAACTGGTGCCAAGTGGTGCTCCCGACCGACTGGCGTCTTCCTCTTCTTCTTCTTCTTCAGCTTGTAAGCTGACATTGACCAATTGTATGTAATTCAACACTTTTTGCATTTCCCTCCTTAAAATGATGGCTTAATCTTTAAAATTCAATGCGCATGCGTCGTTATATTTACAAACCTCATTCCAATTTTGGGCCATAATCATCATCATCTTATTATTATTATTTTCCTCTTTTAAATCATGGTCTTGTCAGTGACACAAATTATTTTATCTTCTCTTATTTATCCCTTGTTTTCATTATGTCCTGGAACCTTACAATTTTTGTTACATCTTCCAAAACAGTATTCCTTGGTCTTCCCTTAATTTTTATTTAGCAGTTTTCATAATGTTTCACATTTTGCTGCGGCCACTTAATTTCTTATTACCATATTCTTCGTTTTGTCCAAATTTACCTTTAATCCCCATTTTTCGTAATCCTCCAGTTTTCTTATCATGTACTCTGTCTTTCCTAAATTATTTTCTTTCTTGAAAATTATAAGATATAAATAAAAATAAAAATGTATCTGTTGGCAGGTGCCGTCGTCCTCCACTTTGTTAAAATGATGCGTTTAAAATATTATTTGGAGGCCTTTCGGAAGTTAACTTCCATCATCAGCAGGATGAGTATGCGCTACTAGTTGATGAATCTAAGATGTTGTAGACGTTGATGGTCTTGATGTGTCGCTAGTAGGAACTGACTCAGTTAACTAGTAGCGCATACTCATCCTGCTGATGATGGAACTTAACTTCTGAAAGGCCTCCAAATATTAGTTTAAATACAACATTTTAACGAGTTTGAGGACGACGGCACCGGCCAACAGGTACATTTTTAATTCAATTCTTAAAAATTGTTTTAAATAAATTATTTTGACGGAGTATGTATCAAAAAAATATTTTTTTCTGCACCGAATTTTGACGATAATAATCTATTACCTTAATTTTATCCAGTATTTGTTAATTTGTTTTTTGGATGAAAACATCAATAAAAATATAAAAACATTGCTTTTTAGGCTTTTCTTCACAACCAGTAACGCGACTTTTTTAATTCCTTCATAAACCCCTGTCAAATTTTATTCTTAGGGTTTCATTTTTTAAATTATTTCTCGTCATTTACAATGATTTTTACATTTTTTCTAACAATTATTTCAATATATTACTTCTACGATATTTAACTACAAACTAGCATGAAGACGTGGCAGCCATATTAATTTTAACGAATATTCTATACAACAAAGACTGTTCGAGTGCAGCCAACATAGAGTATGTACTAATTAACTGTAGGTGTGGTAGCTTCCCGTTGCTTTCCACACCGGTGAAGGATGATGATGAAGATGATAATGATAAGGATGATGATGAAGGTGATAATGATAAGGATGATGATGATGATGGCCATTTGATTTCGGGGACACGTTTGGGCCTTAAAGTTTTTTCTGACATTTGTCTTACAGATGAGGAAAAACCCCGATAAAAACCTCACCCAGAAAAACTGCCCCGACCGAGGATCGAACCCGGGCCCGCTGCGTGACAAGGCAGCACGCTACCTCGAGACCACAGCGGTGGACTTTACAGCTTAGAGTAATTAAATTGCATTAGGTTAGCTTTTAGGTTCGTTAAATATTGTGTATATGTTGGCTGGATACCGTGATTCCATAGTGTAAACCGCTTCGCGTTTGGCGCATGCGCATGGTGTATGATTCGAACTTATAAACATTTTTTGCGTCACATGTTGTAAAGAATGCCCGATTTTTATATATTAGATATTTTCTTTAGGCATCTATTTATTTATTTATTTTTCAAATGCTCCAGGTTGTCTTTTCGACATTCCTGGTTTCTCTCCTGGCATGGCGTACTTGTAACCCACTTCTGAGGTTGGGGCGCCTGGAAGGCGGGGTTACGTTGCCCCGATGATATGATGGTGATGATGATGAAAATGGTGCGCCAGGACAGTCCCTAATCCTAAGCTTAACCTAAGATGAATATGAATGATGATCATTGCGATGGCCGTATGATTTCGGGGACCGTTTGGGCCTTAAAGTTTTCCTGACATTTGTCTTACAGGTGAGGAAAAACCCCGATAAAAACCTCACCCAGAAAAACTGTCCCGACCGGGGATCGAACCCGGGCCCGCTGCGTGACAAGGCAGCACGCTACCTCGAGACCACAGCGGTGAACAAGATTTTTTAAATATTCAATTCTGCGTAAATTAATTTTATGTATTTATTATGGTTTAGGTAGCGTAAGCCATTTAAGCGTCCAAAAAGCTATTTTTTTCACGTTATCCACTAGAAATGGTGATTTTGAAGGGTGAAGGGGTTGAGTATTACAACTCTCTGATAGTCTAAAACCTTCCCGGAAAACTCCTGAACATTATGCAAAAAGCCCCATCATAATCGGATGAACGGTATGGCAGCGCATAAAATACGAACAAACAAACATTCATTTTTATTTAGTAGATTTGTTAATTTGTGTTCTTGGAAGAAAAATCAATGAAAGTAAAAAAAAAAAACAAAAAAATAATAATAATAACATTGGCTTTTACATATTAGATATTTTCTTTGGGCATCTATTTATAAATACTTGTAATTTATTTTCAATAATTTTACTATTTTTCCAGGTTTCACAAGCATAAAATAGTACAGATTTCGGTACCCTTAAAATTACAGAAAGACAAAGAAAGAGACATGTTTATGATGTCGGATGAAGATGCAACCATCAGATAAAATGGCGTTATATCTGAAGTAGTAAGTACATAAATAATATTAAAATATCGACTTATGTGGCCAAATCACATTTATAATGTGGCCTGGTTATTTTCGTTACCATGGAAACAAGAAAAAAAACATGAAAGTCGCCACAATGGCGCTAAAGAAGACGACGCGACGGGACGAAAGCCTCATTTCGTACATCTGCTGTTTTTCTTTTTATAGAACACATCAACAATATCGCATCACTTCTCAATTGCAGGCCATTTCTTGCGCTTATGCGAAAACTGTGTATTTCTTTTACTTCTTTACACAAAATTTACTTTTTTATTTGTTTGATTTTGAGTTTCTGTTGACTACTGATGGGCGCCAAGTTCAAGACGTCTCTTATAACTATTGACAAAGTAGGCGTGAGAAATTACAATTCCGTAACAACTCTGTTTCTCGTTTTAACGCACAGACATACTCTTAGAGTGATTTTTTAACTCATGCCCCAAATGGGAGTCAATGACCAATCACATTTCAATGATTTTTATTTACAACCAATCACAGTCGTGTTTTGCCTAGAATTTACCAACTAAACATAATAAAGAAAGCACCTCCTTTTTAACGTTCTGAATAGGTCATAGCATTATTTTGCAGTGACTGCACTAATAAATACGGCTACCAGATTGTATATATAGTGCATTAATGTCAACACATACGGCATGCGGGAGTTAATATAAAAAGTTAGTATAAAAACATTTGTAGCAATTGATTATACCACAAAAAAAAGAAAAAAAAGAAAAAAAGAAACCATTGTTTGCACTTTCTTAAATGTATTTTTTTCCAGAAAAATATAATTGTCATATTTACATCATAGGACATCAAAAATGAATTAATATACAGTTTGATGTTTCATTTTTTCTCCACTAGGGTGCATTCTTACAATATTGCGTTCCTTTGGCAATAAATAGTATGATCTGGTTTCAGTGATGAACAAGAGTAGCAAATGAAGCGTACCGATCGTTTCTCATTTGTTTTCAAACATCGCCGTTTACATTAAATATATAAATATTTTAAAATAACTATATTTTAAATAATGATTTGTGAGTAAACAGTTTAATTTTATTCGTTAAATAGTCCTAACAAATGCCACTCTTGATTTCCAAATTCTCTAGATAAATTCACTCCTCACTTCGTTAGTCGTGAATTTATCGATAATTTGGAAATCACTCGTGGCATTACTTATGATTATTTAATTCATGCCCCAAATGGTAGTCAATGACCATTCACATTTCAATGAATTTTGTTTTACAACCAATCACAGTCGTGTTTCACTTATTAATTATCGAATTCTCTTTACCACCTCCTGCTTTTGTAATAAATAAAGTTCCTCTTTTTTTAAATATTCTTAACATGTCAGATCATTATTTTGCAGTGACCTACTCTCCAAAAAAATACATTGAATGTAGCAAATAATGAACAGATTCCTTCGAACTACACATTTGGTAATTGTGTGTCCACTAATTGTGTTTTTAAATAATGATTTTACTGAATTGTTTCCAACAAAAAATAATTAATAACCTATAATGTTGGTTATAATACATAGTTTGATGTGTTCCATTTTTCTTCTCCACTAGGGTTCATTCTTACAATATGCGATCCTATTTCCTATTTAACAATAAGCAATATGATCAAGTTGCAGTGAATAAACAAATTAAACATAAATATACATTTCTGATTTGTTTTCAAACATCACCGTATAAATTAAATATATAAACATTTTAAAATAACTGTATTTAAATAATTATTTTTGAGTAAACAGCTTAATTTTATTCGTTAATAAGCCACTCTTGATTTCCAAATCGTCTAGACAAATTCACTCATTACTTCGTGACTCGTGAATTTATCAATGATTTGAAAATCACACGTGACATTACTTATGATAAAGTAACAGATCAGCAATAGACCGTCTAGTGCCGAAGCAGGAACTTGCAATAATAATAATATCCAGTGTAAGATATATATATATTAATTGGTGTTTCCCGTAGAATGTATCATATTTATATTATTATTATTATTATTATTATTATTATTATTATTATTATCGTATCATTATTGTTATAACCCTATAAAATGTTGTTTGTACATGACATTTACATTGCTACATTTATTGTATCTTTTATCTGTTTATAATTAGTATAGTGTATATCTATATTTGTCAAATATTTATTTGTATTTGTGCTGGTTGAGTGGAAGAGAGGGCCTTATGGCCTTAACTCTGCCAGAATAAATAAAGTATTAAATAATAATAATAATAATAATAATAATAATAATAATAATAATAATAATAACAATAATAATGATAATAATAAAAGTAATAAAAATAATAATAGTAATAATCATCATCATCCGGTATCATGGCAGCTGCCGCCGTCTTCCGGAAACCAAACGCCATTCCTCTCTGTCCATCCAGTGATCTTCCTCCATTCCTCTGATATTCATAGCTGCTTGTACCCCTTCTATCCAAGTTTTCTTCGGTCTTCCTCTCTTCCTCCTTTCCATTTGGATCCATTCCATAACAATTTTTGGCAATCTTTGCTTTGGCATTCTTTTGGCATGACCATACAATAATAATAATAATAATAATAATAATAATAATAATAATAATAATAATAATAATAATAATAATAATAGTAACAATAACAGTAACAGTAACAATAAAATAACAATAACAATAATAACAATAATAATAATTATTATTATTAATAATAATAGTAATAATAATGCATTTTTTCTGTACTTGTCATCTGCATATTGAGTAGCATATACGAGTAGATATATTATGTATTATTAATCAAATTGTAGATAATTCATAATTGTTATTATATGTATAATTTAACCTGGTGACGTGGAAGAGAAGACCTTGTGATCTTAACTCCATCAGGTAAAATAAACCATTATATGGGATCTAGGAGTAAAAGTAGACAAAGAGTGTAAACAAGAAAGTGATATTAAGAACAGAATAAATAAAGGTACAGCAATGATGAATGGAGCCTTATGGAACAGACATATAACCTGAAAAAATAAGTTACAAATAGGCCTATATAATTTAATAGTGAGAAGAACTGTCACATATGGAGCTTAAGTTTGGAAATTCAACAAAAACATATGTCGATGGAAATGGATTTCTTGAGGAGAGCAGCAAGATGTTGAAAATTAGAAAAAAAAGTAAGAAATACTGTCATACGAGAAAAATTGAATATTAGTTATTCAATAGTAGATTATATAAAATACAAGCAATTACATGGGCATGTACGACGAATGCAATATGAAGGGTTACCCAGAAAAACATTCTGGAAGAAGAAGGAAAGGAAGTCCTTGAAACTCGGGGATGCAAGAAATAAGAACTGCAGTAAGAACAAGAGGACTGGAGAACATGGAGTGGACGGATAGAGACTAGTGGAGAAGAAAAACAAAACTATAGACACAGAAAGATGTGTAAACATTGAAAATCCGTATATAAATAAAATTATCATCATCATCATCATCAACAATCACGGATTAAGCCCATGTGGTTTGTTCCGGTCTCATAGATTCTCATTCAAAAGTTGGATCCATCTCTTCTTCGGTCTACCAACATTCCTGCGTCCTTTTGGTTTGTATTTCAGTATAATTAAAATTATTATTTTTATTATTATTATTATTATTATTATTATTATTATTATTATTATTATATAGTATTGTTGGCCAATAGCGAGGAGATACTAAAGGACAATACGCACACACTATTGAGTAACACTAAGAACTTAGGACTGCAAGTAAATATCAATAAAACTAAATATATGCTCACACGTAGAAATAGGGCCTACATTATATAATGGAAATGGATGACAAATGAGGGAAATTTTGAGGAAGTGGATGAATTCAAATACCTAGGAACAATAATCACAAATAGGAATGAGATGCACAAAGAAATTAAACATAGGCTCAATTCTGGAAATGCGTGTTATTATGCATTGCAGAGACTCTTGATGTCCCAACTCCTTTCAAAAAACATTAAACTGAAAATATATAAAACTATTATTCTACCAGTTATACTATATGGTGCGAAACATGGACTCTTACTTTAAGGGAGGAAAGGAGATTACAAGTATTTGAGAATAAAGTACTTAGGAAAGTTTTTGGACCAAAGAGTAGTAGTCTCGTAGACTGCGTTGGGCAGGACATGTTGCACGTATGGGGAATGAAATACGTGCATGGAAGCTTCTTGTAGGAAAGCCAGAGGGAAAACGCCCAGTTGGTAGACCGAGAATGAGGTGGGAGAATAACATTAACTATGATTTGAGGGAAGTAGATTATACAGGGAATGATTGGAAAACATTAGCTCAGGATAGGGATGTATGGAGAGCTTAAATCCGCGCGGCCATGAACTTACGGGTTCGATAGTGCCAGTGAGTAAGTAAGTGAGTAAGTATTATTATTATTATTATTATTATTATTATTATTATTATTATTATTATTATTATTATTATTATTTTCCTATGAAAGAGTACCTAGGATTATCTCTCGATCTATAAAATATGGTTTTGTTCTCAGAACATTCTATAATGGAGTCGCTTATCTTGTGCTCGCATGATGTGAATATTCTCAGGGATTAGCTACGCTTGCACATTTGTCGCGTGGGCGTGAAGATGTGAAATCAAACAAGCAATAAAAAAGAACCATGGGTCTCTCTCGGTAAGTTAACTGTGAACACAGCGCAGCGCGCGGTCAACAAGTCGCAATATTTGTGCAGCTGCTTCTTGTAAAATTTTCTGCGGGAGTCGCTCAACTGTTTAATTATTATTCAAACAATCGCATAGCGCTTTCCGCTACTAAATATCATGATCATAAACGCATTATGTGGGTATTCTATGGCTCCCAGACAATCCAATTGCGATATAGCACAATATAAACTACAGCTGATAGTAAAGGAGCTCTCAAAATTATCATTGGGAACTCTTGAGAAGAAGACCATTAAAAAGGCGGTCATATAATTACTAAATCATTGGCACTAATCGAACTCGGAGGTTAATGCCTGCACGGACATAAGCTCTCAATACATTTCTATCCCGAGCTAATGTTTTCGAATAATAATAATAATAATAATAATAATAATAATAATAATAATAATAATAATAATAATAATAATAATAATAATAATGGACGTTGAAACAGAAGGATATACAGAGACTTAGATCTGCTGAAATGAGATATCTTCGGAGGACTGCAGGATACACACTACTAGATCAAAAAAAAAATGAAGACATCTTAGAAGAATTACACATGGAATCTTTAGAAAACAAAATTTCTGATTATAAGTCAAGATGGATGCAACATGTTCATCGAATGGAAGATCACAGAATACCCAAACTAATGTTAAGATATCAACCTGCAGGAAGAAGAAGACCAGGACGTCCACTCAAAAGACTTCTGGATGGTGTTTCTCTTGAGGCCGAAACAGGTCAACAAATGGCCTAAATTCGTGAATGTACTATGATGATGATGATGATGATGATGATGATAATAATAATAATAATAATAACAATAATAATAATAATAATAATAATAATAATTATTATTAATATTATTATTATAACAAAGTATTATATAATAATAACAAAGTATTATTATTATTATTATTTTTTTTATTATGTCCACCGCTGTGGTCTCGTGGTAGCGTGCTGCCTTGTCACGCAGCGGGCCCGGGTTCGATCCCCGGTCGGGACAGTTTTTCTGGGTGAGTTTTTATCGGGGTTTTTCCTCGCCTGTAAGACAAATGTCAGGAAAACTTTAAGGCCCAAACGGTCCCCGAAATCATATGGCCATCATCATCATCGTCATCATCCATATCATTATCATCATCATCCTTCACCGGTGTGGAAAGCAACGGGAAGCTACCACAACTACAATTCCCTAGTAAAGCTGCAAGCATAGCACGAAAATGCTGTGATTGCACTGAAGGACCTGCCTTCGGGCAGAATTACTATGGATTATTATTATCATTATTATTATTATTATTATTATTATTATTATTATTATTATTATTATTATTATTATTATTATTATTATTATTATTATTATTATTATTATTATTATTATTTGCATATTAGGCGAATGGAGGATGAAATATTACCGAATAAAATAATGGAATGGACACCATCAGGAACGAGAAGGAAGGGACGACCAAATCTCATGTGGATTCTAGGGATTAGAGAAACTTTGAAGGACTGGGAAATAGAGGAAGAAATGTGTTATAATAGAGATGAATGGAGGAAAATTATAAAGCAAAATTGAAGACAAATCTTTGGGGTCGGGAAAATGTATAAGATTGTTAAAACCGGAAATATATTATTATTATTATTATTATTATTATTATTATTATTATTATTATTATTATTATTATTATTATTATTATTACAGTCATACGAGAAAAACATTAAATAATCAATTGTAGATTGTATAAGATATAAACAACTAAATTGGGGGCACGCCGTAGTGTAGTGGTTAAGGCACTGAGCTACAAGCCGGAGGGTCTAGGGTTCAAGTCCCGTTGGGGTCAGGATTTTTAAACTGACCCAAACCCTCTGGCGGCACTATGGCCCTGGGGTCGACTCAGCCTCTAACTGAAATAAGTACCAGATGCTTGTTCTGGGGTAAAGGCGGCCGTCACGCAGGGCTGACAACCCGGCTGACATAAAATGCCGATTGTCTAGAAAAAGTGGGAGCCTTAACCTCCTACTACCCCGAGGGCCTCCTGAGGCCTGTTGTGGGATCACTTTATAAACAACTAAATTGAAAAACACATTACAAACACAAGAAGAAAGGTTATCCAGAAAAGCATTGGAATGGTGTCCATCTGGAAGAAGAAGGGAATGAAGACCTCGAAACTCGTGGATGCAAGAAATAAGAACTGGAATGAGAACAAGAGGACTGGAGGACATGGAGTGGACAAGGAAAATAAAACATTAGGCACAGAAAGAAGTGTAAACATCGAAAAATCTGTATATAAATAAAACATAATAATAATGATAATGATAATGATAATAATAATAATAATAATAATAATAATAATAATAATAATAATAATAATAATTCTTACTTACTTACTCACTGGCACTATCGAACCCGTAGGTTCGTGGCCGCGCGGACATAAGCTCTCCATACATCCCTATCCTGAGCTAATGCTTTCCAATCATTCCCTGTATAATCTACTTCCCTCAAATCATAGTTAATGTTGTTCTCCCACCTCATTCTTGGTCTACCAACTAGGCGTTTTCCTTCTGGCTTTCCTACAAGAAGTTTCCAGGTACGTCTTTCATTCCCCATACGTGCAACATGTCCTGCCCCTCGCAGTCTACGAGACTTAACTGTTCTTATTATATCTGGCTTCCTATAAAGACCATGTAGTTCATTGTTATGTAGTCTTCTCAATTCACCTGTCTGTTCATCTCTCTTTGGTCCAAAAAATTTCCTAAGTAATATAATAATAATAATAATAATAATAATAATAATAATAATAATAATAATAATAATAATAATTATTATTATTATTATTATTATTATTATTATTATTATTATTATTATTGTTGTTGTAGTTGTTGAAATGGTGTACATTTGTACATTGTAAGATACAAAAAGACAGTATGTTGCGTTCCGGTATCTATAGGTAATTGGTTGTGTGTGTTTTATTGACCGCTCGAGGCAATTTGAATTCCTGAGACGGCGAAAACAACGAAACCGAATTTGGGAGACAGCTTGGACCCTACCTCCCCCACCACCAGACTTGATTGTTTTAGAAAGGCAATCCATTTCACCTACATGTTCACAGATAAAGCAAATCTCCTTGTGGACTGCAATTAAATGTTTTTATTATCTTGTAACGTACTGTACCAACTGAAGGTCACACAAAAACTCCCAATTAATTATTCCAGACTAGTTTCACCACAGTCTAAAATTAAACATACGCTAAGTAACTAACTCAACTGGCACCCAGAGGTCCATGGCCTCGCGGACATAGCTCTCTATACTTCCCTATCCAAACCTATTTCCAATTATTTTATTTATGTACATAATTTTAATGTTTACACATCTTTCTGTGCCTAAAGTTTTATTTTCCTTCTCCACACGTCTCTATCCATCCACTCCATGTCCTCCAGTCATCTTGGTTTCATTCCAGTTTTTTTTTACATCCACGAGTTTCGAGGCCTTCTTTTCCTTCTTCTTCCAGATAGACACCATTCCAATCTTTTTTTTTTGGACACAGCTCTCCATACTTTCCTATCCAAACCTAATGTTTTCCAATGCTTTTATTTATGTATATGTTTAATGATTACATATCTTTGTGTGCCCAAAGTTTTATTTTCCTTCTCCACTCGTCTATATCCATCACTCCATGTCCTTCAGTCCTCTTGTTTCGAGGTCTTCCTTTCCTTATTCTTCCAGGTGGACACCATTCCAATGTTTTTCTGGATAACCTTTCTTCTTGCAAGCGTCGTACGTGTCCATACCAATTTAATTGCTTGTATCTTATATAATTTACTATTGAATATTTAGTATTCATTTTTTTCTCGTAGGACAGTATTTCTTATGTTTTCTAATTTTCCAGTGATCCTTTGTATAATTTCCCCTGTCACAAAACATGGTTAAATTTATTCTCTCACCTCATTCTTCCCCTACCTCTGGGCCGTTTTCCTTTTGTTTTTCCTACAAGGAGTTTTCATGTCCATCTTTCATTTCCCATTCGTGCCACATGTCCTGCCCACTGCAGTATAACTAACTAACTAACTCACTGGCACTATTGAACCCGTAGTTTCATAGCCGAAGGACATAAGCTCTCCATATATGTTTTCCAATCATTCCCTGATAATCTACTTCCCTCAAATCATGGTTAATGTTATTCTCCCACCTCATTCTTGGTCTTCCAACTGAGCGTTTTCCCTCTGTTTTTCCTAAAAATAAACTTCCATGCCTCTCTTTCATTTATAATTCGTGCCACATGTCCTGCCCATTGCATTCTACGAGACTTAACTGTTCTTATTATAGCTGATTTCCTATAAAGATCATATAGTTCATTGTTTCGTAGACTTCTCCATTCACCTGTCTGTTCATCTCTCTTTGGACCAAAATTTTCCTCAACAACTTTATTATCAAATCCTTGCAATATTTCCCCTTCCCTTAAAGCATCGTTTGTGTGGTTCACGAACCCCCAGGGGGTTTGCCAAATATTTCAAGGGTTCGCCAAAACTTTTCCGTAATGGCGGGTTTCGAGGTTAGGTCTATTATTGTTTCCTTCATTTCTGTAGCATTGTAATCATTTTATTTATATACAGAATTTTAATGTTTACACATTTTTCTGTGCCTAAAGTTTTATTTTCCTTCTTCACTTATCTCTATCTATCTATCTATCTATCTTGTTTCCAGTTCTCTTGCTCTCATTCCAGTTCTTATTTCCTGCATCCACGAGTTTCATGATCAGGCTCCTTTCGGCAATAATGAAGATGAATTACAATATTCCATTCATCATCTTAATATAATAGCCCAACGATTTAACATGGAAATATCAACAACAAAACCTAAAGTTATGGCCTTTCAAGGGAAATTCCCAGTAAGAAGTAAAATTTGTATTCAGAATTCAATATTAGAGCAAGTAAATTCATTTAAATACTTAGGATATAATCTAACTTATAATGAGGAATGTGATATATCATTTAAAATACAAAACTATAATAAAGCTTTAAGAATTATCATCCAAGTTTTTAAACCATCAAAGTGCAGAGACACACAAGAATGAAAATCTATAAAATTCTCGCTAGACCCATAATCTGTTATGGCAGTGAAGCTTGGACCATCAGAACTCAGGATGACCGTCATATTACAGCCACGGAGATGAAATTTCTGCGACGAACTGCAGGTTATAGCCTTCTAGACCACCAAAGAAATTCAACAATAGCCAGAGAGTTAAACATCGTACCTATATCTGAATACCTCCAAGAATATAGAAACAATTGGCTAGCCCATATTCAGCGCATGGATCGTCACAGAATACCAAAACAAATTCTTCACTACATTCCTCGAGGCAGAAGATCTGTGGGTCGACCTTTTCGGAGATGGCGGGAGACCGTAACAGGCCACTGGGCCTAATACTTGAAAGGCAGATGATGATGATGATCCACGAGTTTCGAGGTCTTCGTTTCCTTCTTCATCCAGATGGACACCATTCCAATGTTTTTCTGGTTAACCTTTCTTCTTGCATTCTTTGAACGTGTCCATACCAATTTAACTGCTTATATCTTATATAACCTACTACTGACTATATAATATTCACTTTATCTCTTATGACAGTATTTCTAATTTTTTTCTAATTTTGAACATCTTGCTGCTCTCCTCAAGAAATCCATTTCCATCGACATAAGTTTTTGTTGAATTTCCAAACTTTAGCTCCATATGTGACAGTACTTCTCACTATTGAATTATATATTTGTAACTTATTTTTTGTGGTTATATGTCTGTTCCATAAGACTCCAATCATCATTGCTGTTATTGCTCTACCTTTATTTATTCTGTTCTTAATATCACTTTCTTGTTTATCGTCTTTATCTATTTTTACTCCCAGATACTCAAATTCTTCACATCCTCTACCCCTTTTGATTTCTAATATTAAATCTTCGGTTTCGGCCCACATCCCATATAAAATATTTTTTCTAAATTTATTTTCAAACACCAGTTACAGTATTCATCCAATAATTTTCTGAACATAAACTTCATGTCTTCATATTCTTGAGTAATTATTATCTAGTCATCCGCAAATAACAGTGTATATATTGTATCTGTTGATCCATCTCCAATTGGTACTCCCATTCCTGAACATTTTTTTGCTCCAGTTTGACAGTGCTTTATGTATAAATATCTTAAATAATGTGGGTGAAGTGCTACAACCTTGACGAAGGCATTTCACAATAATAATAATAATAATAATAATAATAATAATTATAATAATAATAATAATAATAATAATAATAATAATAATAATAATAATATTGATAATAATCATAATAATAATAACAATAAGTATAATTATTATTTTAAAATTAAATTAACCCTATAATGCTCCTTTACATATTGTAAAATCGGGAGTTTATCATAAGTAATGCCACGAGTGATTTCCAAACTATCGATAAATTCACGACTCACGAAGTGAGGAGTGAATTTATCTAGAGAGTTTGGAAATCAAGAGTGGCATTTGTTAGGACTATTTAACGAATAAAATTAAGCTGTTTACTCACAAATCAATATTTAACTATAGTTATTTAAATTTTTTTTACATATTTAATGTAAACGGTGATGTTTCAAAACAAATGAGAAACGATTGGTACGCTTTATCTGCTTCTTTTGTTTATCACTGCAACCAGATCATACTATTTATTGCCAAAGGAACGCAATATTGTAAGAATGCTCTCTAGTGGAGAAAAAATTAAACACATCAAACTGTATATTAATTGATTTCTGATGTCGTATGATGTAAATATGACAATTATACTTTTCTGGATTAAATACATTCAAGAAAGTGCAAATAGTGGTTTATTTTTTTTGGTGGTATAATAAATTGCTACAAATGTTTTTATATTAACTCCTGCAAGCGCTATGTGTTGACATCTATGCACTATATATACAATCTGGTAGCCGTATTCCTTATAGGCTCAGTCTCTGCAAAATAATGGTCAGACCTGTTCAGAATATTAAAAAGGAGGCGGTCTCTTTAATATGGTAAATTTAATACTGATAAATATTTCGTGAAACACGACTCTGATTGGTTGTGAAACAGATATCATTGAAACGTGATTGGTCATTGACTCCCATTTGGGGCATGAGTTAAATAGTCAAATTATTTCCACAATAAATTAATATTTACCGCGAATGCCTGATTTACAGTTATGTAACAACGTTAGGAATGCATTTGATTTCGCTACAACTAGACCTATACGTTGTGTAACTTTTTAAGTTGTAACTAGAGTAACTCTAGGTTTTAATCGTTAAGGGTTAGGTTAATTTAAGGTAATTAAACATTTTTTATCCCAAACTAAATATTTGGGAATGATTACGGATAACATCAAAGGTATAGGCAAAGAGAACATAAAACAAAGAATTGAATTGAGTAGCAAAATAATATCATTGTTAAATTCCATATGGTGGGATAAGCATATTTGGAAAGACACAAAAAAATATATTGGTAAAACATTGGTGGAATCTGTTGCAATGTACGGAAGTGAGGTATGGACAATCAATAAGTACTACAAGAATAGACTAATAGCTCTAGAAATGGATTATTTACGAAGAAGTGCCCAGAAAGTCTAAATTAGAACATGTCACAAATAAGGAAATTAGAAACACAATGGAAGCAGAAGAAAGCATAATTGAAAGAATTGAGGAGAAGGAATTAAAGTGGTTAGGACATGTTTTAAGAATGGAAGATGAGCGATGGCCGAAGCAACTATATGAATGGCATCCGAACAGAAAGAAGAAAAGAGGAAGACCAAGGTTAACATGGAAGGAAAACATGAAGACAGTAATGCAAGCTAGAGGGCTAGGCATCGAAGATGCCCAAGACCGTAGGGTTTGGAGGTTTGGCACGGGAAGACGGCAGCAGCTGTAAAAACCCGAAGATAGATAGAGAAACATTTTGCTTGGAATTAAATTTTATGCATGTCCGCTGTATGTATATTTAAAAGTCAGTGGTTCACCCAATTGAGATCGTTGTGGAAGGGGTTCGCGAGTCGAAAAAGGTTGGGAACCGCTCCCTTAAAGTAATATAGCTTAACTGAACTATGAAAAATTCCACTCGCCTCAGTCGAAGGCAGGATTCAATTGTATTCATAAAGCAGATATAAACTTGCAAGTAAAAATAATTTAATGTGTCTACGTAAGGAAGTGGCGCGGGATGCAACAGGTGTGTTGACCCAAGTCCGGGGTTGAGTGTCCCGCAAAGTGCGCCGACTTGGGGCCCAATCTCTAACTTTATATTCAATCTGCGTGCACTTGTACGCATGCGCCACGTAAAAACCAATATAACATTACGTGTTTAAAGCAGGAGTTACTCAAGAATAGAACTTCGATCACGTGAGCAGAGTTCAAATGTTCTCAAACTGGAGACTGCAAACCATCCAATTTCTTGTATCAGTAGCTATCTCTCTTATGTCCGCCGCTTTGGTCTCGAGGTAGCGTGCTGCCTTGTCACGCATCGGGCCGGTTTCGATTCCCGGTTGGGACAGTCTCCTGGGTGAGGTTTTTTCGGGTTTTTTCTTCACCTGTAAGACAATTGTCAGAAAGCTCAGGGCCCAACGGTCCCCGAAAAACATCCGGCCATCACCATCATCATCATCTTTATCATCATTTCACCGGTGTGGAAAGCAGCGGGAAGCTACCACCTATAATTCCCTAGTAAAGCTGCAAAGCTTAACTATCTAACTCACTGACTATCGAAACCGTAGGTTCATGGCCGCGAGGAAATACGTTCTCCAGACATCCCTATCCTGAGATAAGTTTTTCAATCATTACTTGTATAATCTTCTTTTTCATGTCTTCTTGTAAGCCCATGTTTCCCTTAACAGAGATTTAGGCGCTCTCCCCCTTCAGGGAAGAATTTGAACCATACTAATATAGTTACACTTGTTTTCGTATAAATGTCATTTGAGTGGTCCCGTGGTCAGCGTTCCGCCTCATACTGACATCTAGGAAACCAAGGTAGTACTAGGACGGGAAAATTCGGTAAATCTAGCTTAGAGGCCTTTTCATTCAGGCTTAAGGATCTTTTACGAGCCTGAAAATCTTCAGACTCGGGACCCACGGCTTAAAGTCCCTCCCGCAGGACTTGCTCTTTGGATTTTTCCATCCTAATAAAAATCCATCGACCCCGGCCGGGTTTGAACCCGCGACCCTCGGGACCAGAGGCAAGGAGCATAACCACTAGTCCACCGCGGCCGACTTTGTATATATCTACTTCCCTCAAATCATGGTTAATGTTATTCTCCCACCTCATTCTTGGTCTACCAACTGGGCGTTTTCCCTCTGGTTTTCCTACAAGAAGCTTTCATGGACGTCTTTCAATCCCCATTCGTAGCACATGTCCTGCCCATCACAGTCTACGAGACTTAACTGTTCTTATTATATCTGGCTTTCTATAAAGACCATGTAGTTCATGGTTTTGTAGTCTTCTCCATTCACCTGTCTTCATCTCTCCTTGGTCTCAAATACTTGTAATCTCTTTTCCTCCCTTAAAGTAAGAGTCCATGTTTCGCACCCATATAATATAACTGGTAGAATAATAGTTTTATATATTTTCAGTTTAACGTTTTTTGAAAGGAGTTGGAACGTCAAGAGTCTCTGGAATGCATAATAGCACGCATTTCCAGAAAAAAGCCTATGTTTAATTTCTTTGTGCATCTCATTTCTATTTGTGATTATTGTTCCTAGGTATTTGAATTCAGCCACTTCCTCAAAACTTCCCTCAATTGTCATTAGCTGTCCATTTCCATTATATTATTATTATTATTATTATTATTATTATTATTATTATTATTATTATTATTATTATTATTATTATTATTATACGACGCATGCAAGAAGAATGGTTGCCCAGAAAAAAACTTTGGAGTGGTGTCCAGCTGAAAGAAGAAAGAAAAGAAGTCCTCGAAACTCGCGGGTGCAAGAAATAAGAACTGGAAAGAGAACAAGAGGAATGGAGGACATGGAGTGGATGGACAGAGTCGAATGTAGAATAAAAATTAAACCCTAGGCACAGAAATATATGTAAACATTGAAAACCTGTATATAAATAAATAAATTACATAATATTATTTATAATAATTTAATTTGAAGCCTCTGGGCAAAATTTATAGGCCATTGGCGATAAGTTCTGAATGTGTCGTTAACGGCATGAACTGTCGTAAGATAAAAAATAGATACTATTGTTGAAAAATGTCTTAAAAACTGACAAGTAAAATATAGATAAAATAGGAAATTCTCCAAATGTATATAATGTAGCTTTGTTACTTTGTGTAGAATGTCGTCCAATTTACCTTGAAAGAAATGACCTAAAACAGAAAACTAGCGTTGTTAAGAGTAAACACAGTTTTTATGTTTGTCTTTGTTAAATAAGTGGATGGTTATTCTTTTATCCTAGAACTATAGCAGGGGGCCTTGCCACAGTTAATGGATTTACCTTGTCATACTGACCGGGACCTCCTACCTCTATTTCCTCTCCCCCTGCCCTGTAACTTTGATGCTCCTGTCTCGATTTTCTATACAGAACAAGCATCTTCATTATTATTATTATTATTATTATTATTATTATTATTATTATTATTATTATTATTATTATTATTATTATTATTATTATGTCCACGGCTGTGGTCTCGAGGGTAGCGTGCTGCCTTGTCACGCAGCGGGCCCGAGTTCGATCCCCGGTCGGAGCAGTTTTTCTGGGCGAGGTTTTTATCGGGTTTTTTCCTCACCTGTAAGACAAATGTCAGGAAAACTTTAAGGCCCAAACGGTCCCCGATATCATATGGCCATCATCATCCTTATCATTATCATCTTTATCATCATCATCCTTCACCGGTGTGGAAAGCAACGGGAAGCTACCACACCTATAATTCCCTAGTAAAGCTGCAAGCATAGCATGAAAATGCTATGATTGCAGTGAAGGACCTGCCCTCGGGCAGTATTACGATGGATTATTATTATTATTATTATTATTATTATTATTATTATTATTATTATTATTATTATTATTATTATTATTATTATTATTATTGTTGTTGTCGGCCGCGGTGGACTAGTGATTATGCTCCTTGCCTCTTGGTCCCGAGGGTCGCGGGTTCAAACCCGGCCGGGGGGTCGATGGATTTTTTAGGACCAGAAAAATCCAAGGAGCAAGTCCTCGGGGAGACACTTTAAGCCCGTGGGTCCCGAGTCTGAAGATTTTCAGGCTCGTAAAAAATCCTTAAGCCTGAATGAGCAAAAAATCCTAAGCAAAATTTACGGAATTTTCCCGTCCTAGTACTACCTTGGTTTCCTAGATGTCATTATGAGGCGGAACGCTGACCACGGACCACTCAAAGGACATCTATACGAAAACAAGTGTAACTAAATTAGTATAGTTCAAGTTCTTCCCTATAGGGGGAGAGCGCCTAAATCTCTGTTAAGGGAAACATGGGCTTACAATACAATAGAATTATTATTATGATTTTATTATTATTATTATTATTATTATTATTATTATTATTATTATTATTATTATACATCCACTGCTGTGGCCTCGGGGTAGTGTGGCTTCCTCGTACGCAGCAGGCTCGTGTTCGAACACCGTCTCTCTTGGATACCTGAGTGACTAAGGCCTAACGTGAGCTGTTACCCCATTGTATTAGGGCATTCGATTAGTAATGACAACATTGCTGTAACATCACAAAATATTTATTTAGGTTATTTAAAAAAAATCGAACGCCATTTATAGTCTCCTATCGAGTAAACTATACTTTGCCAAACCATTGGAAGATGGCGCACTCTATCTGCAGCACCATTTCTGGGTTTCTCTTTCATCTGATCTGTGTAGATATCAATTCCCGATTGAAATCGAATGTCTCGTAGAGGTTATTATCTTTGAGTCACAAGGGCTTTTGTCTGATGAATTTGGTGGGTGTTCGAGTGCTTCCCAATTCCACCTTCTAAACAAATTCTACTGAATTTTTTCAGGGCGGTATTACTTACTAAATGTGAGAAACAGTGAATGTATTCACAAAATATTGCTATTTCCAGACTTTCAAAATTGCAGATTTATACAACAAGACTGTTCAACAACATATTATAAGATTAGAATGGTCTGCAGCCCTCCTAATACAGAATAATTAGAATTAGACGCCCATCCAGCAATTATTACAGTATAAATACCTAATCTAGTACAACTTAAAAAATAAAAATCCTAATTCAAATGAATGAAAACCTCTTAAGTAAGGAAAAGTTATTCATAACAATCATCATCATCCGGTATCATGGCAGCTGCCGCCGTCTTCCGGAAATCAAACGCTATTCCTCTCTATCCATCCATTGATCTTCCTCCATTCCTCTCATATTCATAGCTGCTTGTACCCCTTCTATCCAAGTTTTATTCGGTCTTCCTCTCTTCCTCCTTCCCATTGGGAACCATTCCATAACAATTTTTGGCAATCTTTGCTCTTGGCATTCGTCTGACATGACCATACCACAGCAATCTTTTCTTTTCTATGATGTTCTATGATGTCCGGCTCCTCTTGTACACCCATTAATTTCCCTTATTTCTTTATTTCGTATTCTATCCATTCTAGATTTTCCAGCTGATCTTCTTAAAACATCCATTTCTGTACTTAAAATTATTTTTATTTCCCTGGTAGGAATTTGCCAGACTTCAGCACCATATGTTAAAATGCTCTGAATTATGGTTTGATATATTTGTAATTTTCTATTTTTTTGTAATATTTTTGCTCCACCAAACAGAGGTTTAAAAGCATTTATTGCTTGTTTTGTTTTGTGCGATTCTATTTTTAATTTCTACTGTGTTTATCGCCTGAATGGTCTAATTTTGTTCCTAAATAAGTGCATTCAACACTAGGTTTTTCGTTCTTCTCCATTGTTGCCATTTATATTTCCCCTTTCTTCTCCTATACACAGATCTTTAGTTTTCTCAATGTTTATATGAAGTCCCCATTTTTCATATTCTTCTTTTAGTTTTTTAGCCATATATTCTATGTCATCGTGGTCCTGTGCTATTAATACCTAATAAAGACAAAAATAGACTAAAAATTGGGGCAAAATAATAAGAGATATAATTAGAAGTCAACGGGAATGTTTGTTCCTTTCTAAATAACGTAATAGCGTCTCTAAACGGCTGCAAAATACCAACTAGGATCGCTGATTTACAATACTTATCAAATGTCCTTGTAGATCAATAAAACTAAATATATGGTCACACGTAGAAATACATTATATAATGGAAATGGACAGCTAATGGCAAATGAGGGAAATTTTGAGGAAGTGGCTGAATTCAAACACCTAGGAACAATAATCACAAATAGGAATGAGATGAACAAAGAAATTAAACATAGGCTGAATTCTGGAAATGCGTGTTATTATGCATTGCAGAGACTCTTGATGTTCCAACTCCTTTCAAAAAACGTTAACTGAAAATATATAAAACTATTATTCTACCAGTTATATTATATGGGTGCGAAACATGGACCCTTACTTTTAGAGAGGAAAGGAGATTACAAGTATTTAAGAATAAAGTACTTAGGAAAAATTTTGGACCAAAGAGAGATGAACAGACAGGAGAATGGAGAAGACTACATAACAATGAACTACATGGTCTTTATAGGAAGCCAGATATAATAAGAACAGTTAAGTCTCGTAGACTGCGATGGGCAGGACACGTTGCGCGTATGGGGAATGAAAGACTTGCATGGAGGCTTCTTGTGGGAAAGCCTGAGGGAAAACGCCCAGTTGGTAGACCAAGAATGAGGTGGGAGAATAACATTAACTATGATTTGAGGGAAGTAGATTATACAGGGAATGATTGGAAAGCATTGGCTCAGGATAGGGATGTATGGAGAGCTTATGTCCGTGCGGCCATGAACCTACGGGTTCGATAGTGCCAGTGAGTAAGTAAGATGTAGAAAAATCCATCCAATGACGGTCGCGTTTGAACCCACAATCGTCAGAACTAGAAGCATGGAAGGTAAACATTAGAACGCCGTGATAGAAACAAGTTATTTCCCTATGGAGAATAGAAGCAGCTCTGCACCAATAGACTACACGGTTCCTAATAGACCGCTAGACACAGTGCTCAGAAGTGCCGATATGATGTGAAAATGGCGGTGGTGTGGTGAGTGATACAAAGTGCCGCATGTCTTGTCATTATGCCTGCGAGTGATTATTTTCAAGTGGGATGCATTACCCCTGCCTCTGTCCTGATAACGCGACTCTTAAGTGCAACTTATCTTCCCTCCACATGTTGCCTATTAAAACACAGGGTGTGTACAAACACTCCGTCACAGCAGCAACAAGTCATCTGTTTTGTTACATTCTCTTTCACCTCGTTATTACACGCTTTATATTAGCTTGACCTGTATCTATCTATCTATGTAACGGAATCTTTCAACGCGATTTTCACCCACTTAAAAACATTGGATCGACTTGAAACTTTGTATATGTGTAGAGAACCCGTAACAATACAATAATTTCATATTTTGTTTCTAAAATCCTGGTCAGAATCATCCGAAAATCAAAAAAAAAAAAAAAATGAAAACTGGTATAATAGGTTGCGGACTTGTCGAGCTTTAGTCAATCGTTACAAGAGCTCTGTTGGTAGAGCAGTGAACTCTTAGTGGTATATAAATTCAGTAATCCATACGTCGCTGGTTCAAGTCCGGCTGGGAGGTTTTTTTTTATAGAAGAGTATTACTTTTAGCTCATACTACAATAGTATCGAATTTAAAGATATTTACATTTTTATCTTATTCTGTAAAATATTAAAACTAAAAAATAAAAAAATAAATAATAGTTTTAAAAAAATAAAAGAACACGCTTTATTAGAAAACTAAAAAATGAAAAATAATTTTATTTTCCAATACGCTTGGGATAAAATAACGTGGTCAACAAAAAAAATCATCTCCAACACATATAGAATAAAATTAGAGTTATCAACAAAAAGAAATAATTTTACCATCAAAAGCGTGGGGTGCTTTTTATGATTTTTACATTTTCTCTTAGAGAGCCTTATTTACCAATATCTGTTTATTATCAAATATATTAATTGATATAGAGCACCCCATGCTTTGATGGTAAAATTATTTTCTTTTTGTTGATAACTCTAATTTTATTCTAGATGTGTTGGAGATGATTTTTTTGTTGACCACTTTATTTTATCCCAAGCGTATTGGAAAATAAAATTATTTTTCATTTTTTAGTTTTCTAATAAAGCGTGTTCTTATAGTTTTTTAAAACTATTATTTATTTTACAACTCAAGTCATTAACTAACTAACTCACTGGGACGCGAAACATTTTTCTAAGTTACAATTGTACACCACGAGCATGCGCCAACAAACGCCAAGCGGTTCGCACCATGGAATCGCGGGATGCAGCCAACATATATACGATATTTAACAAACCTAAACTTACTTACTTAACTCACTGGTACTATCGAACCCGCAGGTTCATGGCCGCGGGGAAATAAGCTCTCCATACATCTCTATCCTGAGCTAATGCTTTCCAATCATTCCCTATATAATATGCTTCCCTCAAATCATAGTTAATGTTATTCTCCCACCTCATTATAGGTCTACCAATTTGACGTTTTCTCTCTCCTTTTCGTACAAGAAGCTTCCATGCACGTCTTTCATTCACCATTCGTGACAGATGTCCTGCCCATCGCAGTCTACGAGACTTAACTGTTCTTATTATATCTGGCTTCCTATAAACACCATGTAGTTCATTGTTATGTAGTCTTCTCCATTCACCTGTCTGTTCATCTCTCTTTGGTCCAAAAGTTTCCTAAGTACTTTATTCTCAAATACTTGTAATCTCCTTTCCTTCTTAAAGAGTAGAGTCCATGTTTCGCACCCATATAATATAACTGGTAGAATAATAGTTTTATATATTTCAGTTTAACGTTTTTTGAAAGGAGTTGGGACATCAAGAGTCTCTGCAATGCATAATAGCACGCATTTCCAGAATTGAGCCTGTGTTTAACTTCTTTGTGCATTTCATTCCTATTTGTGATTATTGTTCCTAGGTATTTGAATTCAGCCACTTCCTCAAAATTTCCCTCATTTGTCATTAGCTGTCCATTTCCATTATATAATGTACTCGCTAACAACCGGCGTACGCTGCTACGCCTAAATAAGTTAAATGTATTTTTATGTTTAGGCGAATAAATAAAATGAAAAATAATTTTAAATTTATATCGTAATTACTTTTAGATACCCCGTGTTGATTACCCGGAGTTGCCCGGAAATCTACTTATACCGATCTTCTTGGCATAAATGAATTGTAAGACAAAAATGGTTATTGAGAGTTATCCGTAAAAGAATACCCGCCGTGCGCTGCTACGCTTGCCCGGGAATCTAGTCATCCCGATCTTCTTGGCATCAATGAGCTGAAAGATAAAAATTATTATTGTGAGTTATCCGTAAAAGATAGACATATGCTGTCAAGGACTTTTTGTAGATTTTTTGAGATATTCAATTCTCTTCTTCTTCTTCTTCTTCTTCTTCTTCTTCTTCACTTCCGGGTTTAGGCAAGAGTTGCCTGTTCCCTCTTCACTAATAGATCTAAGACCATCTCTTCCGAGGACGTCCGACATCCTTTCTCCCTCTTGGAAAATAATGCAAGATTTTATTTGGTAATCTACCTTCTTCCATTCTTTCTACATGTTCTTTCCACTGTATCTTGTTGTTAAATATATTTTCTTTTATGGAATAGATCTGCAGTTCTTCACGGATATCCTCGTTTCTAATGTGGTCCATTCTAGTGCAACCTTTTACATATTAATTTGGTGTAGACCTATTTGTTATGGTTTACGTAGCTTAAGTAATTTAAGCGTGCAAAAAGAAAAAAAACACGTTTTACTTTACAAAGAGTGATTATCAAAGGTGAAGGGGTTGAGTATTACAACTCTCTTATAGCCTAAAACCTTCCCGGGAGACTCCTGAATATTCTTAAAAAAGTCCCGTCACAATCGGATGAATAGTATGGCAGCACATAAAGGACAAACAGATAGACAGGAAGACATACATATATTCCATTATATATATATATATATATATATATATATATATATATGGTATGATAAGAAAAATAAATGCCTGGACGGGATTCGAACCCGGATCTCTGAGTCTGTACCTCAGTGTGATATCCATTACACCACCAGGCGAATCCAATTCAAACATTTATTTTTCTTATACATGTATTATATTCTCCATTATTACTAGATGTCGCGAGAACTCGGTGTTCACTGCCATCTAGTAGCTGACTATAACAAGTAAGCAAATTAAAGAGAACATTTTTACTTTATAGCAGTGACGCTTTATCGATGTTATAATTAAATGTTTAACATTGAGCAATGCAAGCTTAATATGGTATGATAAGAAAAATAAATGCCTGGACGGGATTCGAACCCGGATCTCTGAGTCTGTACCTCAGTGTGATATCCATTACACCACCAGGCGAATCCAATCCAAACATTTATATATATATATATATATATATATATATATATATATATAAAGCGTCACTGCTATAAAGTAAAAATATTCTCTTTAATTTGCTTACTTGTGATAGGAGCTACTAGATGGCAGTGGAGACCGAGTTCTCGCTACATCTCGTAATAATAAGAGAGTATGTATATAAGAAAAATGAATGTTTGTACTAGACTTGCTCGGTAGCGCACTTGGGTATCAATCCATTTTATCATGTCATAGATATTTCTATGTGTGAATACATATTTTAGTTTTATTTATGTTTACTTCCAGCCCCAATTTCTGTGTTACTCATAGTGTTTGTGTGTTGGCCTAATAATACTTGATCAGCTTAAACTAACCTATGAGTCAGTATGTACAAGAAAAGTACGAGTATATACAAAGGGAGAGGATAAACTAGGGAAGAGAGAGACAAACAAGAGATTTTTATGAACTTTTAAAGATGGTCTGGTAATAAATGTGAGTTTCATCTGGTGTAAGAGAATGCACTTCATGCACTCAGGATGATAAAGAAGTGGAGTTAGCTTTTAAGCTCGTCAAAGAAGCTTTTAATATGGAAACTAACGCTGTCTTTACAAGAATGATTTGTAACACATGTTTCTCTAATTTATATGGCTTCCTATAGATTTATTAGGTCTAAGTACTTTTATTAACGGATTCCAAAGGGTTGGAGCTATTAAGGTTGCAACCAATGAAAAATGGGCGTGGCAGCAGATCCATTTCTCCCAAATTCTGGATTTTCTCACCGAATTTCATATGCGCTGTTGCAATTTTCAGAAAGATTTGTCATTTGTAATGCCACGAGTGATTTCCAAATTATGGTTAAATTTACGACTCACGAAGTGAGGAGTGAATTTATCTAGAGAATTTGGAAATCATGAGTGGCATTTGTTAGGACTATTTAACGAATAAAATTAAGCTGTTTACTCACAAATCATTGTTGAACTATAATTATTTTAAAATATTTATATATTTAACGTAAACGGCGATGTTTGAAAACAAATCATAAATGTGAGGTTATGTTCATTCACTGCTGCTTGATCATATTTATTGCCAAATAAGATCGCAATATTGTAAGAGTGCACCCAAGTGGAGAAATAATGAACAACAATCAAAACTATATATCATAATCAACATTACGGGTTATTCATTTATTTGTTTTAGTAAACAACTCAGTAAAATCAAGGAATCTTTTCATTATTTGCTATATTCAATGTATTTGTTGGAGAAAAATAATGCTTTGACCTATTCAGAACATTAAAAGGAAGAGATTTCTTTATCACAAGAAACAGGAGCTGATAAAGAGAAATCGATAAAGAGCGAGGTGAAATACGACTGCGATTGGTGGTAAATAAAAAATCATTGTAACGTGATTGGTCATTGACTCCCATTTGTGGCATGAGTTAAATAGTCATAATTATTTCATTAATCGTGAGATTAATTACAAAATGAAAGAGAGATGTGTTTGTTTTTATTATCAACTTTTACGAGTATAAGATTCATGATGTGTTCCGTTGATGTATTATTCAAAATTAAAATATAAAATTATGGAATATTCACCTGAAAGGTCCGTCTCCTCAACTTAATTAGTAGGGTAAGACAATTAATGATTTTGCTTCTTTGTCTTATGAAGGTTGGAATATATTGCTTGCATATATGAAAATGTACAGCATTAAAAAAACGGATTAAATAAAAGCAATTTGTTAGGGCATTTTTTTTTTTTGCATTTTCTTAACTTTTCTAGGGATAGGTCTTTTTTGACAATTTTTAGGTCATTTTGAGCATTTTTTACACTTTTCTCCGGAAGGCTGTGACATTATTTGTATTTGATTTAAAATTTTTCCTTGTCAATACAATTTCTTGGAATTAAGTAGTTGTTTTGCTAACTACTACCCCCTATTTTTCAAGGTATGTGCATAATGAACTTGCCCACTTCTAGGAGTTTTATTAAATTCTTTAGAGCTTATGCTAGCTTCTACCCTTATTCTGATTGTTAACTGCAATTCAAAATTGCTGTAAAAATGCACTGTGTAATTGAAATGGATTTTTTCTGCAATAAAAGGTACTGTAATGTGTATGTTTTAAACACTTTTCTTTTAATATTTTGATGTTAAGTTAAATTTTATGTAATTCAGTAATCAAGTGAGTACTTAATCTAATAAATAGTATTTTTATTGGTAATTCTTAACTTTTTTATTTGTCATTTTTTATTTTATTGGTCATTTTTTGCATTTTTTAGGTCACAGATGCATTTTTTATTTTGCATTTTTTTACCAATTTATAGGTCATTAAATGCCTTGCCCTATTAATTAGTTATTTAACAGTAGTGCTTTCGGGACTTGTCCCATCATCGGCAGGATTCAAACCTGGTGTTTCACTGAAGATCTGGTAGAGCGGGTTACATGTATTGGGTTCGTTTTCGTTTATCAGATTGTCGTTGTTGTGAGCTGCTTGAATGATTTCCATCTCTTCGAGTACGTTTATCTTCGCTGGATTATTTTCTCTGTGCATTACTGTTAGGGTATTAAAAAGCTATGCAAAACACCTTATCCATCAAGGACATCGCATGTTAAATATTGAAAACACTCTAACAGTAATGCACAGAGAAAATAATCCAGCGAAGATAAAAGTACTCGAAGAGATGGAAATCATGAAAGCAGCTCACAACAATGACCATCTGATAAACGAAATACAGAAACAATTGGAAATCTCACGTAAGAGAATGGGCAGAACAAGAATATCACCTCAAATCTTAAATTACCAGCCACCAGACAAGATCATTGGGCGGACCCTTCAGACGTTGGATTGAGACGGTAACAGACCGCTAGGCCTATCGCATGAAAGGAAGAAGAATAGTTAGTTATAGTGTATTTCATTGTAACTCATAATTTTAGATTCTTTATGTGCAAAAAAAAAAAAATTGGAATGGAGATATATCTTTTTACACACCCACCCAACTATTAAGCGTTTTACAAATTCGTTTCGAAACATCCGATTTCATAAAAAAAATTCCTCTCAATATTTTAATGCGTATAACTACTAAAACTACATCAATTTAGTGTAAACTTAAGGAGACATGTACCTCTGTTGTTATTTATATTGTTTTATCCCGTTTTTGCAGAAACCTTCGTTGTGTTGTTTGAGTGCGACTCACACGTGAAATGATTTCTTCAACGTTCTTCGTGGTTCTTCAATCGCTACGCGCATGTACAGGAGTTGTTGCATATCAGTCAGGCGTTTTGTTGCTTAACTACGAGTAGCCTGTACACTTCTGCCATCTGGTCAAGTGTAGACGAACTATGAGAGAACCGAAATGAAGATTAAGAATTTCATGACCGATCTAGCTGGCTCAGACGGTAGAGTTTAAGATTTATTCTTTTTTTAATTACTGTTTCTTCCTTCTTGTTTTTTACCTTTTTCCGTTTTATTTACCTTTTTGTCTTACATTTTTGTTTTACCTTTTCGTTTTACATTCTTCTTCTTTCTTCTTCTTCTTCTTCTTCTTCTCTCTTCTTCTTCTCTTCTTCTTCTTCTTCTCTTCTTCTTCTTCTTCTTCTTCTTCTTCTTCTCGGCTTTTCCCCACTTATAGGTTTGCCGTCTTCAGTTTCCATTTATCTCTATCATTCCAATCTCCCTCTTCCAAATTCCGATCATCCATTATAGTTCTGACGTAGGTTTTCCATTTACATCTTCGTCTGTCACGTTTATTTCTTCCAGGGGGTGACCATTGGTATATATTTTTTGGTCATCTTTCATTTTCCATTCTTTGTACATGGCCATACCAATTAAGTGTTTGATTTTCGATCCTCTTAACAACAGATGTGGTGACATTCATTTCTCTCCAAAGGAATTCATTTCTTATTTTATCCTGTCTTGTTTTTTGGAGGCTTCTTCTAAAATAATGAAATTCAACTGTTCTAATTTTGTTTTTTGTAATTCCGTCAAATACCAAGTTTCACTTCCATATGACAAAATATTCTGTATTATGCTCTTATAAATTTTCATTTTAGTTTCCTTTGTAATATTTTTATTCCAAATTATTCCATGTAATGTCTTAGTTGCATTTTTTTGCCATTGCAATTTTAGTCTTTTTATTTTATTATCACATATAAACACAAGGACAGGACACACACCCGGACCCAAGGTGGAGATTTAAAATCACCTACCCCGCCGGGGATCGAACCCGGGTCGCCGGAGTGGAAGGTAGGGACTCTACCGACTACGCCACGGCGACGGACTATAAGATAGACCAGCCTCATGGACTACAGTTCAGCATTTCTGACTACAGCTCATGATGTCCCGAGTTCGAATGCCGGTCAGACCATAGGAATTTTTCCTTAAAGGGAATTATTCTTATGGTTGCCCATGGTCTGGAATTTAAGCTAAGTTTAGGTTAAGACTCTGCTGGCGCTTCATTATCATTTATCACCCATCATGTGTGGTCTCTGTCCACCGCTGTGGTCTCGAGGTAGCGTGCTGCCTTGTCACGCAGCAGGCCCGGGTTCGATCCCCGGTCGGGGCAGTTTTTCTGGGTGAGGTTTTTTTTCGGGGTTTTTCCTCACCTGTAAGACAATTGTCAGGAAGCTTAGGGCCCAATGATTCCCCGAAAATCATCCTTGTCATTATCATCATCATCCTTCACCGGTGAGGAAAGCAACGGGAAGCTACCACACATATAATTTTCTAGTAAAGCTGCAAAGCATAGCATGAAAATGCTATGTTTGCAGTGAAAGACCTGCCCTCGGACAGAATTACTATAGATGGATCAAAAAAAATTATTTACAACAATCAATTGATAATTTACAAAAAGTATGTGCCAGATTTAATATGGAAAAATCAATTAACAAAACTAAAATTATGGCATTTCATGGGAACGACCCCATACAAAGTAAAATCTGTCTCCAGAATAAAATTTTAGAGAGATCTAATAAATTTAAATATCTTGGATATTATCTCTCTATCTGGGATGAAAAGGATATCCCTGAAAAAATTACTAGTTATAATAAAAGTTTGGGAATTATTAATCAAGTTATGAAACCATCCCTTGTACAAAAAAACACCAGATTACATTTATATAACTCTTTGGTTAGACCAGTGTTGACCTATGGTAGTGAAGCATGGACACTAAAAAGACAACATGAAAGCAGAATAACGGCTTGTGAAATGAGATTCATGCGCAGAACAGCGGGTTACACCAGATGGGATCGGAAAAGGAACACCGATATCTTAAAAGAATTGAAGACTACGCCAATTTTGGAATATATTAAACAGTACCAACTAAATTGGAAACACCATCTTGAAAGAATGAGTTCAAATCGGATCCCCAAAGCTGTTTTATAACTATATACCAAGAGGACGAAGATCGCTGGGCCGTCCTATGAAACGCTGGAGGGAAAATTTTCTATAGGATCGTAACAGGCCTTGGCCTAATACGAAGAAGGAGAAGGATTAGTACAGGAGTGAACAAAATTATACACGCAATTCGGGAAGTAAGTACATTGCTAGTCTGGAACTTATTTGCTAGGCCTCGACTAGAAATGTTCTACTTACCTCTCTTGTTGCGTTCGTAAGTATTGCCATGTGACTTGTTCCATAACAAGTGTTTATGTAAACAGTTCAGTCAATATTATTTCAGTTTAATAATGGATTAGGGACTTTGTTTATGCAAGTGTTTGAGAGGAAGGAGAACTTTGTCGCCAATACTATCGCTCCATTACATTTGCATGGAGTCGAGGCGATTCTCTGAATGGCATTTGTCCATCTACTCGTCACTACTCTCACCTGCGACCTTGAAACTATGCTCAGGATTTTGTGCCGTGAAAAAAGAAATTAATCGACTTTAACCGGGTTTGAACCCGCATACCTCGAACCCAGAGATACCCATGTGGAAATTCACTGATTAAAATACAAATTTGATGAGTTTATCTATGTTTTTCAACAAACTGCATTGCAATATATTTATTAATTGTGCTGTTCAATTAGAGTTTGTTATCAGTGGTGTTGATCAAAGACACTCTGTATGTATTGGATGTGTGTGTATTAACTTAACACTCTAGCGACTGATTTTTTTTGGAATCAAACTCGGCATACAACCTTATCATTATTATTTTTTTTAATGCGGATGAGCCCATGTAGGACTACGCAAAGTACTTAGAGGCGTTTCCTTTGAGCCCAAATTTCTTTCATTCTTTTGCTATGAGCTTGTTTTCTCTCATCTGTCTAAGTTGTTACAGTTTTTTCTTCGGTTTGTCCTCTTGGTCAACTTGCCACTTATTCACCTTTATTCTAAATATATCTCTGTTTGGGATATTCTTCTTCTTATTCTTCTTCACTTCCTGGTTTAGGCAAGAGTTGCCTGTTCCGTCTTCACTAATAGATCTAAGACCCATCTCTTCCGAGGATGTCCGACATCTCTTCTTCCTCTTGGAAAATAATGGAAGATTTTATTTGATAATCTACTTTCTTCCATTCTTTCTACATGTTCTTTCCACTGTATCTTGTTGTTAAATATCTTTTCTTTTATGGAGTAGATCTGCAGTTCTTCAGGGATATCCTCGTTTCTTATCTGGTCCATTCTAGTGCAGCCTTTTACTCTTCTTAAAAATCTCATCTCGGTTGCTTGGATTTTACTTTCTTGTTTGGTAGTGGTAATCCAAGATTCACCCCCATACAAAAGGACAGGGACAGTCATTGTTTTATAAAATTTTAATTTTGTTTGTTTATGGGCTTTATTATTCAATTTAAGTCCGTCCGAGTTTCCATTGTGAAGAATACGAGTAATATGTTTTCCTCTGATCGCGGTACCAACGCTATGCAGAATAGACCATTGGTGGGGCTGCCACCTCGAAGCTTTAGGTCCAGCTCCTGGATGTACTAACCCCATCTAGAGGGTTGCCACTTCCACCAGATCCGCCGTGATGAAGGACTCCTTCTGAGCCGAATCTGCCGTTGAGGTCTTGTTTCGGATATCTTCTTTAGTAATTCCTGCCAGTTTTAAGTCCTTTTTGACTTCATCAATCCACTTCATAGTATCCACTGGAGCTTTACTTCTGTTTTCGTAGAATTCCATTATCTGTTTTGAAAGTCTATTTGAGTTCATTCGTTTAATATAGCCATAAAATTTTAACCTTCGTTTTCTAATATCACTATGAATATCTGTATACATTTTTATTTCCTTTTTCCTTCTGAGTCTAAATGCTTCCTTCACCTATGACTTGTGGACCTAAAACTTTTCTTATAATTTTGCATTCTTTTTTCACTATATTTTCGATATCTTTTTTTCTGTTTAAAATTAATGTTTCTGCTCCATAGAGGCACTCTGGTTTAATTACAGTGTTATAGTGTCGCAATTTTCTATGTAAAGATATACATTTTTTTTATTATAAGTGTTGTGAGTAAGCCGAAATGCTGTTTCCATTTTTTGGCATCTACTTTTATTGGCTTTGGTTTCAATTCCATTTTCCTGAATTATTTCACCAAGATATTTAAATTGTGAAACTCGTTTAATTTTCCCATATTTGGTTTCCAGGTATTTTGGTGCTTGTTTATTGCATGAAATATATTCCGTTTTTTTCAAAAGAAATCTGCAGACCAACTTTCTCTGCAATGTCATTTAATAATTCAATCTGTTTTTGTGCTGTTACAACGTCACGGGTTAAGATTGCTAGATCGTCAGCATATGCTAGGCAATCAATCTTCAATTTTACTCTTACTAATATGATTGGTTGATTACATTTAAAAATTGTTTCCTGTTTACGCCATTCTTGTATAACTTTATCAAGAACACAATTGAAGAGTAGTGGAGAAAGTCCATCTCCTTGTCTTACTCCTGTCTTAATTTGAAAGGATTAAGAAATTTCCCCCATGAATTTAACTTTAGCCCTTGTATCTGTTAGTGTCTGTCTAATAAGTGCAAGAGTTTTAGGGTCTAAATCTTGTTCTTTCAATATTTCAAATAGTGATTCTCGGTCAACCGAATCGTAAGCTTTTTTAAAGTCAACAAATATACACACTAAATCATTGCTACAAATTCTCTGGTGTCTAAGGATTAGGTTCAGGATTTGTTCTGGACATTATTATTATTGTTATTATTATTATTATTATTATTATTATTATTATTATTATTATTATTATTCACAATTTGTATGATGTTCATCCTATTTATTTTCAAAATCACTCCTCGGAGGAAGACGAATTGGATGTGTATTCACTGTCTATCCATCTCTTGGCTGGTCTTCCTCTTGTTCTTGTCCAGTCCATTGGTCTATCTTCTTTAGCTCTTTTTTGCAAGTCGGTTGTCTTCCATTCTTTCTATATGACCTTTCCAATATTTTCGTCTGTCTATAATAAATTCGGTCATGTCTTGAATATGACATTTCTCCCTAATTTCTGTGTTGTGTACTTTAGGACTGGAAGTAAATATCAATAAAACTAAATATATGGTCACACGTAGGAATTCATTATATAATGGAAATGGACAGCTAATGACAAATGAGGGAAATTTTGAGGAAGTGGCTGAATTCAAATACCTAGGAACAATAATCACAAATAGGAATGAGAGGCACAAAGAAATTAAACATAGGCTCAATTCTGGAAATGCGTGCTGTTATGCATTGCATAGACTCTTGATGTCCCAACTCCTTTCAAAAAAGTTAAACTGAAAATATATAAAACTGTTATTCTACCAGTTATATTATATGGATGCGAAACATGGACTCTTACTTTAAGGGAGGAAAGGAGATTACAAGTATTTGAGAATAAAGTACTTAGGAAAATTTTTGGACCAAAGAGAGATGAACAGACAGGTGAATGGAGAAGACTACTTACATAACAATGAACTACACGGTCTTTATAGGAAGCCAGATATAATAAGAACAGTTAAGTCTCGTAGACTGCGATGGGCAGGACATGTGGTACGTATGGGGAAAGAAAGACTTGCATGGAAGCTTCTTGTAGGAAAGCCAGAGGGAAAACGCCCAGTTGGTAGACCAAGAATGAGGTGGGAGTATAACATTAACTGTGATTTGAGGGAGGTGGATGTACGGGGAATGATTGGAAAGCATTGGCTCGCGATAGGGATGCGTGGAGAGCTTATGTCCGCGCGGCCATGAGCCTACGGGTTCGATGGTGCCAGTGAGTAAGTAAGTAAGTAAGTAATGTTTTCCCCTGAATAGTTCTTAAGATCTTCATTTCATATATGCTTATTATTTGTTTAGTTTTTTGTTGTATCAGCAGCCCTAGTTTTCTGCTCCATATACGATAAACTGGTCGAACTACCGTTTTGTACATGCGGGTTTTACTTTTTATTGACATATGTTTGTAGCGCCAAATTAAATATTCATATATCCTGATATTTGTGCCCCTTTATCAGGTTCTTTCTATACTTCTTTTATTAAATCTTTAGTGTTTGTTATTAATACACGTAAATAATTAAATTCTGATACTTGTTCTACAACCAAACTAACTAAACCACTGGCAAGCACTCAAAAGCTTTGAAGAATCCATGTTTTGAACTAGTATTTTCCAATCATCCCCTGTATAATTTTACTCCCTCAAATCATCTTTACTGTTATTCTCCACTCTTTCCTTAACTCAGCTTTCCTTTTCGTACCCGCATACAAACCATTTATTTTAATATTGTCTATCATCTGATGTATTTTTCTGCCTCTAACCTTGTTTCCGTTTACCATTCATTTTAGGGCAACCTTCAGCAGGCAGTTTCTTCTTAGCCAGTGGCCAATCCAATTTACTTTCCTCTTAATAAGTGAGTGGAGAACATAATTTTATCGATTCACCTCATATATTTTCAAATTTCTTTGATACCGACGGTTTCAGACAATATCATGTCCCTCTTCAGTCATGGCTTCCACTGATGAAATTCTGTGATTGTTGAGTTCTCTAATGACATCACCTCTTGTGCTGCCATCTTTCGTTGGGATTATAAACTTTGTAATTAAATTTTTATCCACCGGAATATCGAAAATCATAGATCGGTATTTATTCTTCTGAATGAATATCATTTCCAAAATTGTTAATTCCAACGGTTTATTCAATTGTTTCAAAAGTTTTGCCTCTTTTTCAATTTTTTGAAACAATTGGATAAACCATTGGAATTGACAATTTGGGAAATGATATTCATTCAGTAGAATAAATATCGATATATGGATTTCGATATTCCGATGGATAAAAATTTAATTACAACGTTTATAATCCCAACGAAAGATGGCAGCACAGGAGGTGATGTCATTAGAGAACTCAACAATCACATAATTTCATCAGTGGAAGTCATGACTGAAGAGGGACATGATCTTGTCTGAAACCGTCTGTATCAAAGAAATTTGAAAATATATGAGATGAGTCGATAAAAATATGTTCTACACTCACTATTAATGATATAACCTCATAATATTTACTTCCCAATATTAATTTAAATTATATTTGAAGAGAAAAATTTTCTCTTCAAATATAATTTATCCTTCTATGAGAAGGGTTAAATTAATAATAAAAATCGTCAATTAATTTAAATGTTACTTTCCTCTTCTTTATGAGTCCCAGCATTCTTCTTCCTTCACCCACTCTAGTCAAAGTAAACTCCGTAAAACAGCAAAATCCAACAATAAATTCGATTTGTTTAAGAAATCGCTTAGTTTACGCTTTTCCAGAGTGACGAACTTTTTTTATTTTTTGTGACGTGGTAATGGGTTGCAGAAAAGGAGAATCCAGGTGACTTTTGCAATGTTTGGAATTTGCCAAGTATCAAATAACGGCTTCGCAAGCAGCCCAACTGGTTCTGCGATGTTTCGAAATCAAGTGCACTTCAGTAAGTATTTGTTCTTCATTCAAATGTTGGAAAACTTTATGTAATTGAAGTTAGTTACTTACTTTCCCTCAATGATCTGTATCCACCTCAACTAGTGAGTGGCCTTTCTATTTGTCTTCCAACACACCACCGACCAGTGAAGTGCGTCACGCACAAACTGCAAGCGAACTCCTCAGCAAGTCGAATTAAAGTTCCATTTTTTTCTGGTTTACAAAATATTTATTCATTTTCTTAAATTGAAGAAATTCAATTTCTTATGCTGTTTAAACCAGAGCCGCCCAAACTTATTTGTGTTTCAGGCCAAAGGGATGAAGCATCAAGGTTGCGCGTTAACTTGAAACAATTTATTTTCGAAATTCCGAATTATTTCTTCAGATGATATCATACCTAATTATTTTAAAAAAAACAGAATAACGGCTTGTGAAATGAGATTCATGCGCAGAACAGCGGGTTACACCAGATGGGATCGGAAAAGGAACACCGATATCTTAAAAGAATTGAAGACTACGCCAATTTTGGAATATGTTAAACAGTACCAACTAAATTGAAAACACCATCTTGAAAGAATGAGTTCAAATCGGATCCCCAAAGCTGTTTATAATTATATACCAAGAGGACGAAGATCTCTGGGCCGTCCTATGAAACGCTGGAAGAAAAATTGTCTATAGGATCGTAAAAGGCCTTGGCCTAATGGAAGGAAGAAGAAGAAGAAGAAGAAGAAGAAAGAGCAGAATTCACCATGGGAATACAATAGTCTCTGTAATACATAATAACACTGAGCAACAAAAAATAAACTTTCTTTTGTCTCAGAAAGAAAAATATGTGATTCTGATAGTATTTTTTCTCCTGAATTCAAATATATCGGGTTTTCTCCATAACGCAAGGTTTCCGAGAGACAGGCATTTATAATTTCAAACACTTTAATATTTTCTACATTAGTAACTACACAATATTCGAACATTCGGACTCACCTAGAAAGTAAGAAGTTACGATTTTCTGCTATATTTTGCCTGTGGAGCATCCCTCTTGATGGTCCAACAATAATCGGCCAGCATATTACGATTCCATTTGTCTTGATATCTCTTTTCCATAGCTGAAATCTCCTGATGAAACTGTTCCCTGTGCTCATCGCTCACAGCGCCAAGATTTTCCGGGAAGAAATCTAGGTTTATTAAAAAAAATAATTATTTAAATCCATTAATTGAAATTGAAATAAAAAAACTGTGGGTGATGGAGAAATTCCAAATACATATTTGAAAACACGATAAAAACTGCATTAAGTACAACTATTGGTACTCATGAGACAAAAATCATGTTGACCAGTGTTATTAGGGCTGAAAAAAAAGTATGGGTTATAGGCTACATCGTACTACATGTTACATCGTACTTAGACCGCTGTGTTTACAAACTGCACATTGACACGCGCTACTCGGGACAGACTTCTAGTACAGTCCACTTTGTGTAAGAACGGACTCATCTTTGCACAATTTTTGTTCCTGCATTCTGATACATCCACACGTCACGTAAACAGGTCTATTACTGAGGAGAGTCGACCATACACACTCTCCGCTCCGAGCAGGCAGGGGAGACGCTCGACAAAGACACGCATTTTGTAAACATTGTATAGAAATTAGTTACTACTCTGATACCGATACTTTTTCCAGCCCTAATAATATATAACTTAGTGTAGGTGTTTTGTTTACCGTCTCGGTGGCTAGTGCGTGCAAATTTTTCCGTCTGGGAACTCAGGTACGAATCCTTGTGGTTTCATTTCTTTCTGCATCTCATTCCTGTTTGTACTTATTATTTCAAGATAATTCAATTTGAATTCTGTGACTTCTTCAAAATTTCCCAAATTTGTTATTAAGTACTCGTGCCTATTTAATAACATTTTATCCCAAGTCTCATGGGCAGGACATATGGCACGAGTGGAGAATGAAAAAGACGTACATGGAAGCTTCTTGTAGGAAAACCAGAGGGTAGACCAAGAATGAGGTGGGAAAATAACATTAACTATTATTTGAGAGAAGTAGATTATACAGGGATTCATAGTAATTCTGCCCGAGGGCAGGTCTTTCACTGCAATCATAGCATTTTCATGCCATATTTTGCAGCTTTACTAGGGAATTGTAGGTGTGGTAGCTTCCCGTTGCTTTCCACACCGGTGGAGGATAATGATGATAAGGGTGATGGTGATGATGGCCATATGATTTCGGGGACCGTTAGTGCCTTAAAGTTTTCCTGGCATTTGTCTTACAGGTGAGGAAAAACCCCGATAAAAACCTCACCTAGAAAAACTGCCCCGACCGGGGATCGAACCCTGGCCCGCTGCGTGACAAGGCAGCACGCTAAATCGGGACCACAGCGGTTGACATTATACAAGGAATGATTGGAAAACATTAGCTCAGGATAGAAATGTATGGAGAGGTTATGTCCGCACGGCCATGAACCTACGGGTTCGATAGTGCCAGTGAATTGGTTAGTTACCTATTTAATAATACATTACTCTGTTAATAATAATGGTGGATGTCCTACCTGTTGAGGCGATGCAGACGACATGCAAGATGAGGAAGATGCAGTAACACCAGATTGTCATCTTGTGACAGTCACAGTCCAGCAGGTTGTCCCGCTCCCACCACAGTCAACTGTTTAATAATAACCAAAACACTGCATTTACTGACCACATAACACGCGCTTCAAACAACATTTCGTCACCACTTCTGTAATAATTGATAATTTTCAGGATCAGTTTTCTTATATGGATTTTGCTACTCTTCAAAAGAAGTATTGTTCTCTCCTATCCTCACGAGGTTAGGTGTAACTGTTCCAGACTCTATACAAAAATGAAACTTATTTGGTATAATCAGGAGTCGAACCGGTTAACAATTGAATTAAGGTTTAACCAATCACATGAACTTAGTTTATTATTTCAGCAGCACCTTTATTACACCTTTTTGTATGCATTTTCAGAACCCTTTTTGCCCCCTTTTACGACCAAAATTTGCATCTTAAAATCCCTTCCCTAGTGATGAGATATCTCAGTGTGACAGTGATTGCGAATAAACAAAAAATGCATTTTTCATTCATAGTGTTCTGCTCAAGAGCAGGTCTTATATTTTTTAGGTATTTATTATGCTTCAGCACCTGTTCCTCCTTTTTAAAAGATAGATATTATTATTATTATTATTATTATTATTATTATTATTATTCTTATTATTATTATTATTATTATTATTATTATTATTATTATTATTATTATTATTATTATTATTATTATTATTATTATTATATTGTCTATCATCTGAGTCTTTTTCTGCCTCTAACTGTCTTTTCGTTCACAATTCCTTCTACAGCATCCTTCAGCAGGCAGTTTCTTCTTAGCCAGTGGCCAATCCAATTTATTTTCTTCTTCTTTACGAGTTCCAGCATTGTTCTTTTTTCACTCACTCTCTCTAGCACATCTTTATTTCTTACTTTGTCTATCCATTTTATACATTCCATTCTTCTCCATATCCACATCTCAAAAGCTTCCAGTCGCTGTTCCTCATTCCGTAATAATGTCCAAGTCTATGCACCATACAATGCCACCCTCCACACAAAGCACTTCACTAACCTCTTCCGTAATTCTTTTGCCAAAGGTCCGCAGAAAATGCTTCTCATCTTGTTGAAAGCTTCTTTTGCCATTGCTATCCTCTGCTCTACTTTTTGATCGCAGTTCATATTACTGCTGATAATACATCCCAAGTATTTGAAGCTCTCCACTTGCTTAATGACCTCATCTTTAATCCTCATGTTTATCTTAAATGCATAAACATATGTAAAATGATTAATGATTTTTTTTCCGTCATACAGTAAAACTTGTTTAATCCGGAACGTGAATAATGCGGAAATCTGTACAATGTGAATAAATTTATTGGTCCCAGCGAAATAATAATAATTTTACGTGTATTTATTTTCATAAAACGGAATCTGTTCAACGCGGAAACGGAAGGATATTTCTACACCATTCACGAAAACAATTATAAAGCGGAAAGACAGAGAGATAAATTAGTTTCCACTTCATTGAATTGCCGTTAGGCCAAGAAAACAATAAGGAATGATTTCTGTCTTCGGGTGAAGTAGAGATTCTACCTGTACCTGAAATTTTATTTCGGACTCACTGTACACCCGTTATGCGAAACACATATACCTGTCTTACAAATAACCATTGGACTGTAAAATCTTAAATTGGTTTAAGTTCTGAGACCGATCTTTCACAGGTAGCGTTCTGAATTTACGGAATAAAGATGGCTAAAACGTATGTATCATTCTCATTAAACGAAAAAGTGAAAGTGATTGAAGACAAATCTGCTAATTTTCGGACCAATGCTTCAAAGTCATTGCACTAACTATTATAAATCCCTAGGGAATAACGACACAATCTAGTGTGGAATGAAATTTGCGGGGAATCTAAGGATGTGGACAAAAGTATAGTTAGTGAGCGGAAACCGAAACAACGCGCGTAAGAGACACTTTTAACGCTGACGAAACGGAGCTCTTTTTTTTCGCGCGTTACCGTCGAAGTCGCTCGTACATACTACACTTCGCTTTTCGATGGCAGCGAAAGTACAATTAATCCTACGTAAAAAAGACATATAGCCTATAATCTAAGATTATTAACAAATTATATTTTTTATAATGCGGAATTTTGTCTAACGTGGAAAAAAATTGGTCCCATGCGATTCCGCCTTGAGCAAGTTTTACTGTACTTTCAGAAGACATAAAGACTGCAATCTTGTATATTTCACATTTTGTGTAACACTGCATAGTTAAAGTGTATTAGATTATTGTATCACTGCTAACAGAAAAACTGGGATTTTAAACTATTATTTATTAGTTTTAATATTTTACATAATAAGATAAAAATGTAAATATCTTTAAATTCGATACTATTGTAGTATGAGCTAAAAGTAATACTCTACTAAAAAAAATCCTCGGGCTAGATTTGAACCAGCGACCTATGGATTACTGAAATTATATACCACTACAGTCCACCGCTCTACCAACTGAGCTACCACAACGATTGAGTAAAAAGTTGGTAATTCCGCAACCTATTATACCGGTTTTTATTATTTTGATTTTCTGCTGATTCTGGTCAGGATTTTAGAAACATTTCTGAAATTACAGTATTGTCATTGATTCTTTACAAGTATACAAAGTTTCAAGTCGATCCAATGATTTTAAGTGGATGAAAATCGTGTTGAAAGATTCCGTTACATAATTACACAGACACTTTTTTTCATTTTCTCATGTTTCTGGCCAGATTTTAGAAAAAAGCATTATGAACTTATTGTATTGTCATTGGTCCTTTACAAGTATACAAAGTTTCAAGTCCACCCAATGATTTTAAGTGGGTGAAAATCGCGTTGAAAGATTCCGTTACATAGATAGATATAGGTCAAGCTAATATAAAGCGTGTAAAAAAGTAACTTATTGTTAAACATTTCTTAAAAAGTTCACATTTATAATTGTGTTCCCTTTTTTATATCCCATACCCAATTTATATGTAATTATTTATTACATTTTGCATTTAGTATTTAATATTAGAGTCAATTGTGATTGTTATATAACTAACTTACTGGCACTATCGAACCCGTGTGTTCATGGCCGCGCGGACATAAACTCTCCATATATCCCTATCCAGAGATAATTTTTTCCAATCATTTCCTGTATAATCTACTTCCTCAGATCATAGTTAATGTTATTCTCCCACCTCATTCTTGGTCTACCAACTGGGCGTTTTCACTCTGGTTTTCCTACAAGAAGCTTCCATGCACGTTTTTCATTCCCCATTCGTGCCACACATCCTGCCCACCTCTCATGTAATATATGTTTGTCCTGGTGAGTGGAAGAGAAGGCCACATGACCTTAACTCCACCAGGCTAAATAAATAAATAAAAAAACGTTTTTTTCTTAATTAGTATTGCTATCTTCGTAGTTTTGCGGTATTATTCCAAGAGGTACTGATTTTTTTTGGAAAACTTGTTCTGGTGGACGTCCAAACATGCGTAACAGAATAACGGGTTTATCTGCTAAACGAAGCTCGTAATGAACCAGTACCTGTTTACTATGTAATCATAACGCCCTGTTTTATCACAGATTATAAAAAGTCCGTCACGCTCAGTAAGTCAAATTTACGGTCCGATTTTACTGCTTATGGTATTATTATATATATATATATATATAATATATTGTTAAGAAAATTAATTTATGATGGCAAGCTTATTTAAAAGTATCGTACTGAATTGAAAACAAATAATTCATAACCATTGCACATTGTTGTATAATTTGACACATAAAACCTCCTGGAGTAAGGGAATATATTTATACATGAAGGAGAAACACCTACAACCAGGAGATTGGATGGACCGACAAAATTGGCTGTTAGGAATCGGACGATATCAAAGACATTAATCAACCGATTATCTATCTATAAATAATTTCTACTGACTCTTTAACCCATGCCCCAATTGGGAGTCAATGACCAATCACATTTCAATCATTTTTGATTTTATCAATTTAATTTTATCACTTTAAAATCAAGCTCCTACTTTTTAACATTCTGAATAGGTCATAGCATTATTTTGCATGGACTGACTCTCTAAGAAATACGTTGAATATAACAATTTATATATTAGGATGTAAAATTTCTAGAATTTTATGGCTACCAGATTGTATACATAGTGCACGAATGAAACTAGATATTGCTTGCGGGATATAATATAAAAACATTTGAAGCAATTGATTATACAAAAAAAAAACACTGTTTGCACTTTCTTAAACGTATTATTTCCCAGGTAATAACGTTCCAGAAAAATATAATTCACATATTTACATCATAAGACATTAGAAATTAATTAATATACAATTTGATGTGTTTCATTTTTTCTCCACTAGGATGCATTCTTACAATATCGCGATCCTTTCGCAATAAATAACATGATCTGGTTGCAGTGATGAACAAGTGAAACATAAACGTTCTCATTTGTTTTCAAACATCACCGTTTACAATAGATATATAAATATTTTAAAATATGTATATTAAATAATCATTTGTGAGTAAACAGCTTAATTTTATTCGTTAAATAGTCCTAACAAATGCCACTCTTGATTTCCAAATTCTGTAGATAAATTGGAAATCACTCGTGGCATAACTTATGAATAATTTTTCCATTATTTTATATTTAAAATATTAAATAAATTAAACTAATGTATCTTATAGGACACATTCCCAATTTAAGGGTTAATTAAATTGTACGGTATACATTATGACGAACCAAACATGGCGGATGCTAAATTTATTTAACTGATTTTTAAAAGTATACCTACCTCGTTTTATTTTAATAGCATATACTGAGTTTTTCCCACCATGGAGAGTCGAACCAGCGCAAGTCCCGTAGCTCTGCGCCAAGACTTACCATTCGTCTACGGCGCGGGACAATATATATATATATATATATATATATATACAGTATATATTGGTCAGCGTAAAAAATACAATCGTCAAGAATCTGGCACATGGTTTCTGTTGGGGATAAAACTTTCCGGAGATAAAATAGTTCCCCTAACACTAAGACATTGGGACTGGAAGTAAACATCTATAAAACTAAATATATGTTCACACATAGAAATACAGTATACAATGGAAATGGACAGTTAATGACAAATGGGGGGAATTTTGAAGAAATGACTGAATTCAAATACCTAGGAACAATAATCACAAATAGGAATGAGATGCATAAAGAAATTAAGCATAGGCTCAATTCTGGAAATGCGTGCTATTATGCATTACAGAGGCTCTTGTCGTCCCAACTCCTCTTAAAAACTGTTAAACTGAAAATATACAAAACTGTTATTCTCCCAGTTATATTATATGGGTGCGAAACATGGGCTCTTACTTTATGGGAGAATAAAAGATTACGAGTATTTGAGAATAAAGTTCTTAGGAAAATTTTGAACCAAAGAGACAAAAAGAAAGTGAACGAAGAATGATACCTTTAAATATAAACAAATTATATAACTGGGTAAGATAAAGAGAAAAAAGTTTCCAATATCTTCAAAAAAGACAAAAAAATATATATACTGTAGTACCGACTGCGAGGAACAAGAGACATAGGACAAGATGAAAAAAGAACTTCGAGAACAGAATACGTTAAGCTTCTCGAAAGCTGATAATTATGTTCTACAGATTACTAATTTGAGAGTTAGTACGAAATAAGGAGAGAGAAAGAAATAGAGAGAAAGTAAAGAGAGAAAGGGAGAGAGAGAAAAGAGAGGGAAAAAGAGAGAGAAAGAGAGAGAGAGAA
>JASPKZ010004191.1:0-167500 GCA_030220185.1 Diploptera punctata
CTGTCTCTCTCTCTCTGCTCTCTCTCTCTCTTTCCTCCTCTCTCTCTCCTCTTTCTCTCTCTCTTTTCTCTCTCTCTCTTGTCTCTCTCTCTCTTTCTCTCTCTCTCTCTGTCTCTCTCTCTGTCTCTCTCTCTCTCTGTCTCTCTCTCTCTGTCTCTCTCTCTCTCTTTCTCTCTGTCATCAGGATAACACTGTTGTTTTACTTGTGAAATTATATTATATGGTGGGTCTATGTTGGTATCTCATGCCTTTGCTGCAGCCTGAATATCAGTATAATTATATTTTCCAAAACATAAATCAACAATAAGTGTCATAGCTCCTTCTGAAGTATAGGGATTCAAAGTCTGGATAGAGCATGGCTCCATTGCCCTCTTTATCTTTTTTTAATCTTCGTGGTAATATATTTGTGGAGAACTTCACAATTTCAGCAGATGTCCTTTTTCCACTCTTCCTTAGACACTTCTGAGTAGCATAAGTAATTTTATCTGGATATATGTATGACTGGTGGAGATACAGTCCTTGTCTTCGTTCTCTCCGAACTTCCACTAAAAGTTTTCTTGGTCTTCCTGGTTTTTCCTTAATGCTGTGAATTAATATCTGTAGGTTTATATCTTTGTGTAACCAGTGATAGCTTTTTTTTTCCCTAAATTTTTCATTCATTTGCGTACTTGCCTTCTACTTCGAAATTAGGATTGATGTAAACGTACTCACCTTACGTTTCAAACATTTTTTTAATCTCAGAACGGCACTTATTTACTCTAGATTTTTCTAAAATATAATAGAAATCTCTTGAGAACACTTGGTAGTAGATCATGTAAAAATTGGTTGTTTTTAAGCAGTAAAAATTAATCATAGTTTGTGATTTGTTACACTCTCCTCCGAATTACTAGTAAGAGTGCAAACACAACTACCTCTAAAGAAATGCTTCTATTTAAGAACGTGATTAATAGTGATATCTATTTTTTTTTATAATAATCTAAATGAGTGTAGAAAACATCCTAACATAGAAAGAAAAGATGGACCAGGATAGACTTTTTTATAACCCTTGTCAAATATTATTCTTTGAATGTAATTTTATGTAATTGCAGTACTTTATAAAATGCTTCATAAATAAATAAACAATTAATACAATTCAAAATAATTAGTATATAATGAAAGAGCATCCTCTCTACTATAAAATCCATGGGAAAAAGTCACTCACACGACGAAGTAACACGAATACATGGCGTTCTTAGCGATAACTTTGGTTGGCTGTAGCTAGGATACCATTGACAGCATAATCAAAACAAGGATACGGTTTAAAACTTTGATTCATATAGTATATGTTTCACTACATTTTTCACATTTCGTAGTAAGTTCGAAAAATAATTTTGTCCAGCTAGATCGTGTATTTTTCCGTATGTGCGCCGGCATAGCTTTCAAGCTACTCAACCACGACAAGTTAAAGATAGTAACAGAATTAATTTCCGATAGAACACTTTTAATTGAACAGTTGATATTTTTACAAAATTTAACAAAAATATCAGAATTAACGACATTTATCATCAGTTTATTCACGGGTAGGTAGTATTTTATTTAACAACACACTATAACAGTTAATGTCATTAGAGTCGAAATTCAAAACTGGGTTTGAAACGATCTACAAATATTCTTCGGACCTGTTATTTCAGGCTATAGATTGTTTAATATACAGTAAATCTACGATGTGAGACCCACGGATATACTCCCCTCCGATCGGGTTTGAATCTTCAAACTCGGAACCAGGGGCGACCATGGCTCTCTGCTCCATCTGGACTGACAAAATTATTTACATAACACGTATTTTCAATGTTTTTCTCTGAAAAAATTAATGAATTTACTTGTATTTACAGAACGAAATATATGTAACTAAAACAATCACTATCAGTATTAATTTGAAGACTGCCATGTACCGAAAAACTAAACTCAGAGACTGTGTGTGGATAACGGAACATATTGGTGTTATGATGATCTTGATGAAGATTTTCTCCGGCCGTGAAAGTCTACGTGAATAATTGGTGTTAATTTATTAGCTGTAATAAAATGTCCAAAATATCTCAATTGGGAAATTCATCAGATCGGAAATGAAAAGTGGGCTTTCATAGTGCAAGCCAACTATACGGGTTCTCACATCGCAGAGATGATTGTATATTCAGAAATGTAGCTGCTCTTGTGTTTAAAGAAAGAAGACAGTCGAGGGAATAATATTTCCCAGCGACGATTTACATATGCACGAAATGTGAACGCTTCGGTTTAATTAAGAAACCTGCTTGAGTTACTGTTATGGTTAATTTTAGTAGTTATGAGCTTCAAGTATAAACTGAATTCATGGCAGAAAAGAGGGACAAAACGAACAATTTTCATAAGATGATATGAATAGCAAAGTCTCCATATTACCATTCGCAATAGCACAGTGTGTTTTAAAAATCGTTCATTTAATTTTAACAAAATAATTATAGACCTTGATTATCCTTGCTAGTTTGAGGTTAAGGCTTCCATCTCTGCTGACAACCTAAATGCCCCACTTGCAATGCCCCATTTTGATTTTCCTGATACTCTTTTTACAGACTTAAATACTATTTTCACTTAAAGACTTCAACGTATTCATAATTCTTGCGCACGTTTCATTTGTGGTATTCATAAATTTGACCATGTTACACCGTCCCTGGAACAGTTATTGTGGCTTCGTCTAAGAGATCGTAGCACTGTCCATTCCCTATCCCTTCTCTATAAAATACTTCACATATCATCGCCTAATTATTTATCACGCCGCTTCATCAGACTATCCGACACACATAATCTTGACACTCGATCCCATCAGCACATTGTCTTTTATATCTCTCCTCATCACACTGTATATTATTCATTAACTTTTACAGTCTCACTTGTCAAAACATGGAATTCCCTTCTGCCCTATGTCAGAGACTGTCAAACTCTAGCATCTTTCAAAAACAAACCAAATAATTATTTGATAACAAACTAACTTATACACCTCACAGATAGATTTAATAAATTAGATTATTTATGAAAATAATATTGAGATTAACAAATATTTTGATTTCTTTAACACTGTATAATCGTAAAATTAGTTTTCTACTTTTCATTCTTTTTATATACATTATACAACAATTTAACTTATCTTGCTTGAATATATTTTATTATTAGTTTTAGTCTTATTAACTATCATTAACGGGTTGTATTATAGATCGTAATATATTAGATATTATCTAATTTATCAAATCTTCATTTAGTTTTTAATATTAGAGTTAATCGTTACTGTTATATTCTGATGTAATATATGTTTGTCCTGGTAAGTGGAAGAGAAGGCCACATGGCCTAAACTCCACCAGGCTAAATAAATAAAACATAAATGACGTGTCAGCTCTGATTTACGGCGTCCTTTGCCCCAGGAATATGCATCTGATAGTGTTTATTGATTTACTTTTTGCTCATTTAGGGTCTTTGTGCCTAATGGTTTACCAAGCCAGGTGAGATAAATCTACTTTTATCCAAGAAACAATTCATATATAAATTTAAAAAATCGTAAAAAATATAAAGTATTTAAATTTACACATACAGTAATATAAGCCTAAACTAGATCATTTACATACCAGCTCACGGACACTATCGAGCCCGGATGTTCACACCGCACGGACATAACCTCCACATGCATCCCTGTTCTGAGCTAATATTTTCCAATCTTCCCCTGTATAATTTATCCCTCAAATCATGGCTGATCTATTGGGCGCTTTCTCCTTTGTTTTCCCTACAAATCGTTTCCATGCCCCTCTTTAATTCCCCATTCGTGCCACATGTCCTCCCACTGTAGTCTATGAAAATTAACTGTTTTATTACATCTAGCTTCCTATATAGATCATGTAGCTCACTGTTAAGTTGTTTCTCCATTCACCTCTGTTTGCATTTCTTTAATACGTAAATTGCCTAAGAACTTTATTCTCAAATACTCGTAACCCTTTCCCCTCATTTAGAGTAAGAGTTCATTTTCGCATTCAGATAACTTAATTGGAAGAATTTTGAGTAAAATTATAAAATATGAATTAATGAGCACAGTGAAGTTAATATATCGTGAGGTTAGAACCACAGGATTCTCAGTTTTTCTATATTTTTTTCAGGAGAGATTTATAGTTTAGAATGAATAAGGTAGTATAGTAATTGTTGAACTGCACGGTACACAGAAATAATAACCATTAAGTTATGGACAAAACATTCGTTTTAGTTAACAAATAACTCTTAAAAAACATTTAACATGAAAAACATGAAAACATAGTTGGAACCTTCTGGTTCTAATTTTTCAATACAATATACATGCTATATTGAAATCAAAACATGTGCAATTTAATTTATAGCACACAGAAAGTATTGTAAAGAAATAACTAAGTAAAAAATCGTTTGTCGCTGTGGTCTAATTGTAACGTCATTATCTTTCAAAACAGCGTCCAGGGTTTTAATCCCGGTTGGAAGTACTTATTGACTGAAGTTTTTTTCGGGATTTATCCTCACCTTTAAGACAGATTTCAGGATACTGTAAGAACCAAATAGTCCGCAAACACTTTATGGTCATTACAGTCATCAATACTTACCTTGCTTAGTATGAATGGTGTCTTGTCTTAAATGTTGGTATTGTCTCAAAGGTGGCCTTGTCACCTTGCTGATCACTCATCCAGGGATACACTCTATGTCCTTGTGTGGACAAAAAAGTATGTGTGTGATCGATCAACAGATCGAAATCTTCTCAGAAAACGTATTGTCTCTATAAGACCCGGGACGTGAAAATATACCTACAAAGGGAGAGGTTAAACCAGTGGCATGCTGTGGTTACAGCATTTACCCCAGCTGTATGACGAAATGTATCTTACGGATTATAACAACTTATTTTCCAAATTGTTCAGTTTATAAATAATATGAGCATTTATTAGTGTAAATGTGTTTCTCTAAACCTACCATAATAGTGCAGTATATAAAAAACAATATTTTACAATTCATACTCATGAATGAAAATTCAATAATGTAATGCTTAGTGATACTGACTTAAAATGGGTCTCTAATGTATATTGGCAAATCACATTTATCAGTAACACTGACTAAGACCGGTATTCAAGAACCAAGCTTTCCGTGAAGAGCGACTCTCAGCCCGTCTCTACGTGGTTAATTATGTGGGTCGTGCAGAACCGAACTGGCTTGCTGTATACAACATAAAAATATATTTATTAACAGAAATTCCGGAAAAACATTCAAAGATGAGAGCCTCGCCTTTAGGAAGACGGAGATGGCATGGCCTAGAGAGCTTGGTTCTTCAATACCAGCCTAAAATTAATAGAGAATTTGAACAAACTCAGTGCCGATATTAAATTGCTCCAACTGTTGTTGATTTCCAAAGATAATATATACACGTTCGCAATAATTAACTTGTTGAGTTATTCAATTTAATTATAAATAGAACGACTTAAATTATAAGGTTGCTACAGCTGACAAAGCGTACCATACAATTTGATTTTATATTCTTTATCTATTTTTGTAAAAATATAAATTACATAAATCAAATATTATAAATGTAAGAATATTAATTCAAAAGATTGTATTATTTATTGTTAAATTGGCTTTTCCAAATCAGCCAATCGCATTTTTCATTTCGCATCAGCAAAGGAATGCTTCATAAATCTATAGATCAAAACTTCATTCGACCTTATGGCTATCGATCAACTTGTACATTCCACTTTCGAGTTGTGACGTCATGCTCAACTAGCTGTTAATCAATAAAAAATTTTGGCTCTAAACACAAGCTTCGTCTAGTGTGGGTTATTAATGGTTTAGCAGCCATATATCGAAATATAGTATATAAGCATTTGTGAATTCATATGTAATCTAATGGGAATTAGATAAATCGCCCTTGGATATAGTCGCTTTACAGGAAGTTAGGTGGCCAGGAGTAGGTAGTCAGGAATCAGGAAGCTTTGCATTATACTGTGGGGGTGCACAAAGACCTGCATTTGGAACGGGTTTTTTAGTCAAAAGGGGGATCCTATCCGCTATCCGAGATATTAAGTTTGTTAGTGATAGGATATCATACATAATTCTAAAGGGCAAACAACATGATTTTATAATTGTAAATGTACATGCCCTCACAGAAGATAAAGATGACAAGATCAAGGATGAGTACTATGAAGAATTAGAATGCTTATTTGATAGCCTTTCACGATATCATATGAAAATTGTCTTAGGAGATTTTAATGCAAAAGTGGGGCGGGAAGATATATTCAAACCAACAATAGGCAAATTCAGTCTTCATGAAGATAGTAACGATAACGGGGTTAGATTAGTCACATGTGCCACATCAAAGAATCTCATTGTTAAGAGCACAACATTTCAGCATAAGGATATTCATAAATACACCTGGACGTCCCCAGATGGAGAAACCCGGAACCAGATAGATCATGTATTAGTGGATAAACGCTGGCACAGTAGCATCATTGATGTTAGATCAGTTAGAGGGACAGACTGCAATTCGGATCATCATCTGGTCAGGGTGAAAATCAGACAACGGCTATCGCTTATGAGAGGAACAAACGCTAAAGATGATTCTGTAAAATATGAATTAAAAAACCTGAAAAATGATGAAATGGGGCAAGAATACCAAATCAAAATTGCTAATAGATTTGAAGTGCTGGAATCTTCAGATGACAATGTGGCAAACGAAGAAGAAACTGATATAAATAAAGAATGGGAGGCTATAAGAGATACTATTAAATTGTAAGCATCAGAAAGCATTGGTTGTTTAAAAAAGAGGCAAAACAAGAAATGGTTTGATGAGGAATGTGCCGACATTGTAAAGAAAAGAAAGCTAGCAAAAATGAAATGGTTACACGAGCCAAATGAGGTAAATTTAGAGCAATTGGGTAGTGTTAGACGGGAAACCACCAAGTTACTAAAGAGTAAAAAGAGGGAATATTTGAGAGAGAAGATTAATGATCTTGAAATGAATGCAAAAAATAGGAACATTAGAGAATTATATCAGGGAATTAGTAGAGAGAAGAAAGGGTTTCAGGCTAGAACAAACATAATTCGGAATGAAAATGGGGATATGATTGCAGATTCTAGGAGTATATTAAATAGATGGAAAAGTTACTTTAATCAGCTATTAAATGTACATACAGAACAGGACATTGAGGAGGATAAGTTGCAGACAGCAGAAATGCTAGTCGGAGAACCAAGTTCATTAGAGGTTGAAATGGTAATTGAAAAATTGAAGATGTATAAAGCATCAGGTTCAGATGAGATACCAGCAGAACTGATAAAATCAGGGGGAGAAAAATTGATGGACAAGATACGCTGGTTGCTTAGTATCATTTGGGAAAAAGAAGCTCTCCCACATGAATGGAAGGAATCAATTATCGTACCAATTTATAAGAAAAGAGATAAAACTGATTGCAACAACTACAGGGGCATCTCATTACTTTCAACTTCGTACAAAATTCTAAAAAATATATTAGTAAGCAGACTTACTCTCTATATTGATGACATTCGAGGAGATCATCAATGTGCATTTAGAAGAAACAGGTCTACAACAGATCAGATTTTTAGTATAAGACAGATTTTAGAAAAGAAATGGGAATATAATGGTACTGTGCATCAACTATATGTAGACTTCAAAAAAGCAAATGATTCAATTAAGAGGGAGAAGTTACATAGTATCCTGTTGGAGTTCGGAATTCCTAAAAAGTTAGTTAGACTTATACGAATTTGTCTAAATGGCTCAAAGAGTAGGGTGCGTGTAGGCAAACAGTTTTCAGACACTTTTGAAATCCAGAATGGGTTGAAGCAAGGAGATCCACTATCTACCTCTACTATTTAATTTTGTACTAGCGCATGCCATTAAATCCTTAGAGAATGAGGAAGGCTTACAGCTGAATGGTATTAATAAGCTGTTAGTTTATGCTGATGATGTAGTACTACTGGCCGATAGCGAGGAGATACTAAAGGCCAACATGCACACACTATTGAGTAACACTAAGAAATTAGGACTGGAAGTAAATATCAAAAAAACTAAATATATGGTCACACGTAGAAATACATTATATAATGGAAATGGACAGCTAATGACAAATGAGGGAAATTTTGAGGAGGTGGCTGAATTCAAATACCTAGGAACAATAATCACAAACAGGAATGGAATGCACAAAGAAATTAAACATAGGCTCAATTCTGGAAATGCATGCTATTATGCATTGCAGAGACTTTTGATGTCCCAACTCCTTTCAAAAAACGTTAAACTGAAAATATATAAAACTATTATTCTACCAGTTATATTATATGGGTGCGAAACATGGACTCTTACTTTAAGGGAGGAAAGGAGAGTACGAGTATTTGAGAATAAAGTTCTTAGGAAAATTTTTGGACCAAAGAGAGATGAACAGACAGGTGAATGGAGAAGATACTTAACAATGAACTACATGGTCTTTATAGGAAGCCAGATATAATAAGAACAGTTAAGTCTCGTAGACTGCAATGGGGAGGACATGTTGCGCGTATGGGGAATGAAAGGCGTGCATGGAAACTTCTTGTTGGAAAGCCAGTAGGAAAACGCCCAGTTGGTAGACCAAGAATGAGGTGGGAGAACAACATTAACTATGATTTGAGGGAAGTAGATTATACAGGGAATGATTGGAAAGCATTAGCTCAGGATAGGGATGTATGGAGAGCTTATGTCCGCGCGGCCATGAACCTACGGGTTCGATAGTGCCAGTGAGTAAGTAAGTAAGTATATGTAATTTAATAGCTGGTGTTAGAAGGGGTAATATGAACACAGGAGACTACGTCAAGCCAAATGTGATAGTTGTCTGCTGGTGCGGAGGGAAATTTGAAATGTAATGTTCACGCATAATAGATTTGAATGAAATGTGCTAAATGTATTATCTTATTTTAATTCAAAATTATGAATATAATTACCCCAAAAGTGCTGCGGTACCTGGAGTTAAATGCACGCCACTGGGTTAAGCGAAGCCAAAGAAAGACAAATAAGACATCTTAACCATATATTTTCATGATCTAGGCTCTATAAATTAACTAGAGAAGTATTATTGTTATTTAATAAATATCTTCTTAATTTAGTTTAGATTTCTTATAGTGTCTGATAATCATTCTTTGATCGTAGGAGGGAATTCTAAGATTCATTAACTGAAGGATCCTCTATTCTTAGACATAAGAAAATATTATGTTTACAACTGGCCTTCCGATCGACTTAACTGTAAGGAAGTCCTAGGCTTCTAGTGTCCCAGAGCTAGTCAATATATGTGGGACTTGACAAGACCCGTGATGAATGGTACAAGAAATGATGGTTCAGCGAATTGAAAAATGTGAAGTTTTTCTTTAGAAGTGGATAAGATATTACATTCTTAAAAATTCTACCGCTATGGTCTTGAGGTAGCGTGCTGTCTTGTCACGCAGCGGGCCCCGGTTCTATCCCCGGTCGGGACAAGTTTTTTTTTTTGGGGGAGAGGGTTTCCTCACCTGTAAGACAAATGTCAAGAACCTTTAAGGTCCAAACGGTCCCCGAATATCATCTGGCCATCATTATCATAATTAACATATTCATTAAGTTTAGAATTGAGGCGCATCATTACCAACATCACCACCTATCATATGTAATCGGGGAAGCGTAACTCCGCCTTCCAGGCTCCCCAACCTCAATAACGCCAGGCAAAGAGAGAATATCAGAATGTCAACATGATAACGTGGTGGCATTGAATATAGAAATGATAATCATTTCAAGATATCTTAGTATTGCAATTAAAATAATACCTCCGAGCATCAATTATAATTGGATGAAATTATTCAATATATGGATTCTGGATGATTCTTTGTCGTTTTTTTAGTGAATCAGAAGGAATGAAGCTGTTGAGATTGTTCTTATGAAAGTATATTTTTAAAATTTTACAGATAATTTTTGGTCCTTTATAGAATACAAGTCGACCGCTGTCGTCTCGAGGTAGCGAGCTGCCTTATCACGCAGCGGGACCGGGTTCGATTCCTGGTCGGGACAGCCTCCTGGTTGATGTTTTTTCGGGTTTTTTCCCTCACCTATAAGGGAAATCTCAGGAAGCTTAGGGCTCAACGGTCCCCGAAAATCATCCGGCCATCATCATTATCCTTATCAACATAATCCTTCAACGGTGTGTAAAACAACGGGAAGCAACCACACCTATTTTTCCCTAGTAAAGCTGCAAAGCATAACATGAAAATGCTATGATTGCAGTGAAAACCCTGCCCTCGGGCAAAATTGCTATGGATGGATAGTAGACAAAATGTATATACTACAGACCTATGACATTATTAAAAGTTAGTAAATAATTGTTTAATTTGTTTATATCCACATTTTAGTTGCAGCTTATTTTATTCGAACATAATACAATTTTAAATATATGTAAGAGTGACAAGAATGATTTAAAATTAACATAAAACCTTCCATCACTTGCAGGACTATTTAACTATACTATCAGACTCGTGTTGCTCATTTTTTTTTCATATTATTGGAAATGTGGTATTCGTCGATTAATTCTATGTTAAAAAGAAATAAATTCACATTCTTAATTTAAATCGTGATCTCTAAAATAATTTTGAATTGTAATAATAGGCATATACCACGAGAGCCAAGAAATGTTGTTCTTGGCACAATGTTGTGTTATTTTAAGTAATTATTAAAAGTAAGAAGGTTTTTGATAAAGTGTCTAGACCAAAATTATGGAACATATTAAGTTAAAAAGGAATTCCACTACACTTGATAGGACTAATTAAGCAAATGTATGAGAAAACAAAATTGAAAATAAATCAAAGGGGGCCAATACGTATAACATGAGGAGTTAGACAAGGTTGGTCACTATCAACCACACTTTTTAATATTTATTTTGACGACATGATAAGATCATGTCTACTGGGGGTTTTAACTTTGGAAATGTAGAAATAAAAACAGTAGCATTTGCAGAGACCAGAGTTTAATAGCAAAAACAGAAGACGAATTACGAAGAATGCTATAAAAACAAAATGAAATATAAACAAATATAATATGGAAATATCAAAAACATAAAAAACGATGGGTTTCAAGGGCGCTCATACAATTCGGATAAAGATAATATTAGAGAATAAACCAATAGAACAAGTGGTAAGATATAACTTCCTAGGTTGCGAAATATCATACACAGCGGAAACAGATATAAATAACAAACTAAATAAGTTTAATTATGTAACAGGAACACTAAAAAGAACTTTGAAAAATAAAGCCAGGAAAGACTCTATAATGAAATTATACAAGACAATGGCAGTACCTATTATTACTTATCGATCCGAAACATGGATAGTGACAACACAACAATCTGCCAGAATACAAGCTGCTGAAATGGGATTCCTCAGACCAATAGGAGGATATCAAAGAACAGACAAAAAAACATAACACAGAAATAAGACAACAACTAAAAGTAGAGGAATTAAACACAACACTAGAAAAATACAGAACAAACTGAAAAGAACACTTGGCGAGGATGACTGAGAATAGAATACCAAAAGCAGCAGCATACAGCTATTCACCACGAGGAAGAAGAAGTTTGGGAAGACCAAAGAAAAGATGGAAAGAGCAGCAATTTGGAGCCGGAACAGGCTAGTAAATAAGCCTAAACCGTGATGAAGAAGAAGAAGATTAAAAGTATTGATCCCATTGTTGACTATCGTGGTGCCTAGAATAGATTCTCCGTACATGATGTAACACAGGAAACTCAAAATGTAAACAAAAGTGTCAGGAATGTGTAAGAAGCTATAAGAGATAATGTAAGCTGCATAGTAACGATTTTAATGATTTTGAAAAAAAATTGACTATGCTTTGTGGTTAAAATTTTCACTAACTTGAGAAGTTAATAGAAATTATTTATTAAGTCTGTATGGTGAAAGTAGTTGCACTACATTTCCAGCTTCCTGATAGAGTCCTGGGTTTCATCTAAGGAAATCCAAATTTCATTTACACCCACGGCTTTAAGTATTTCCGAGGTAATATTATTATAACATTTGGATGTACAGAACTTTCGTAGAGTTTCTGAATTGGGTCACTCCCGCTTAGTGTATTTTTAACGGAATTTCTATTTTTTTAGTGTTGTAGCGCTGTTTTAACAAAGTTGGCTTCTACTTATATCACAGACTAGTGGTCGAAATTCGACCACAATTCATTATTTTTTTTACGTTTGTCACAAATACGTCATTATGCATTAATTTTCGGATATATTAAAAAAATTCGAACAATAGGAAATATGTGGTATAGCTTGGCTAAGCCATATTTAAAAAACAATAACGCGTCATTTGATATTTGTATACTATTTAAATTTGCATTTGGCCTATTAGGCCTATTATGTGTACGGGAATATATATCCCTTCTTCTTTGTGTCTCACTCCGACCCGTATGTATGTCGAGGCATAATGGAAGTAGGTGCGAATATCTAAATATAAAAAAAAGTAATGAAATTACTGAAACCAAGATCAGACAGGTTTTAATTTAAATTTAGATAATGAAATATACTACTTTTTTAATCTACTAATAATAAATACGCGAGAGTAAGGCAATTTACATTGCTGCTGCATAATTTTCTTTTTGCAACAATGCACTTTCAGTATGAACGTAAACAAATGAATGAGTAATACACATAAATTCCTTAGAGACAATTTATTTTATTTTGTTTAATTTAATTTGTTTGTAACATATTGTACATAAATTATATTTTTCTGCACTTCTTCTCTATGCGCGCTGTTCTTAGAAAGGGGTACAAAAGTGTTTTCTTCACGTATTAACGTGTATATATATATATATATATATATATATATATATATATTTGTGAAAAACATAAATAATGTTGTGTTTAATCCCCATTCCATATGAAATTAGTACTGCAATTTGTTTCTAATAATTGATTTAATTTACCTTCGCTTGAGATTGAAGGCATCCGTCTATAAGCACGGAGCTAACAGAAAACTTGTCAAATTGAACAAGTGCCTCACAGTACCCTGTTTACCTCTGAATCTGTCTGCAGTGATGACGTATAGGTGATTAGGTACATCGAATTTATTAACTTGATTTCTTCTTCGGTGGATGTATGTCTTCGCCCTGATTATGATTTTTACGGAATTTTTAATTATCATCAGCAGACCTGATAAATGTTTTAGTATTAAAATTGTAACTAATTTTTATACAGTGACCGTCAAAAGCGAGTGCACTTAATGATTCCAATTGACAGTAATATTTACACAATAAATTTTATAGAAAATAAAAAAAACTATATTCCTCTTTAACATATATTAGACAAAGTAAACAGTTTAAAAAAATAATATAATTTTCTGAATATTTTACAAACATTTCAAATTTCCTTTTGATATTATCACTGTTTCTACTCTGCGAGGCAAGGAATGTACTTTGTAGTAAAATTAGAAGGAATTTTGCGTCATTCTTCCAGTAGAGCTGTTTTAAATTCATTTTCAGAGCTTTCTCGAATTTTCCGTTTAAGATAAATCCCAAATGTGCTCTTTTGAATCAATGTTGGGAGATTCAGGAGGGGTTTCCATGTATTTTGATTTATTGTAAAGAAGCCGAAGCCATGTGACCAGTGATGTAATGTTTGGGGTGTTTGTCTTGCATGAATACAACATTATCATTCAAACCTAAACTTTCGGTGCTTTGACGTATATTGGTTTTAAGAATGTTTACGTTCATCATAGCATCCATTTCCCACCAATGAAATGCACAGTCCCCTTATCTGCTGCAATCATACACCCCCATACCTATATGGATCCAACTCCACACTTTCATACTACGAAGAATATATTGAGAATCAAGTTATTTGTTCTTCTTTCTCCACACAGAAACTCTTCCACCTGACGTGAATTTAATACATCTGTAAACGACTTTGTTCCAGATACCAGACTTCACATTTCGATATGATTTAGTAAATGGTATTCTTTTTTTTTCCCCGTTGTTTTCATTTATGTAGGATTTTCCTGCGGGCCGTTATGCCATAGTAGCCGTTGGTATCGTATCACAGCAGTCAACAATTACACCTATTTCCATTTTGTTGTGTACAGAAGTTAGGCACACTTATTCATGAATTTTTGTTTTCAGTCCTGATATTTCTTCGAGCACGATCATTAATCTTCTTCAATCGGCGATTTCTAGGACGATTATCGAGAGATTTGAATAGTTGACGGAGATCTGTTGACAATTGTTTATATTTCTATAGACTTTTGCATAGTTAAACATTAAAATGATTTTCCTTACATCATTTGTTGATCGTTATTGAAACAGTAGCACAAATGAACTACAGTACGTTATACACGGACAAAGTAAATAAACAGGCATGACATTTTTTCTGCATTAAATTGTCCTCTACACATTGAATTATGACTGCTTTATTTCATAGTTTATTTCATTAAAATCGATAAAAAATATATAATAATTCGATAATGTTAGGATAAACATTCATATTAAAACATTTTACGATCTTAAAACATATATATATATATTGCTAGAAACTATTAAATTAATTTAATGGAACTTGTTAAATTTAGTCTAGCCACTCCTGAATGAAATTAAAGTCTTGTGCTCAGAGACGGATTCTTATACATAATAATTTTACAATATGAATTAAAACAGGACCAATAATAAAATAATCTACACAAAACAGAAACATAAGGAACTCGTAGGTGTAATTATAAATATATATATATTACATAATATGTTTTAAAGATTTTTACATATTTGATAACAATAAATATTATTTTTGTGAACCTAACTACTAGTTATATAATTTATATTTGAACAATACAACCAATAGTACATCAAATCTTCTTCTTCTTCACGGTTTAGGCTTATTTACTAGCCTGTTCCGGCTCCAAATTGCTGCTCTTTCCATCTTTTCTTTGGTCTTCCCAAACTTCTTCTTCCTCGTGGTGAATAGCTGTATGCTGCTTTTGGTATTCTATTCTCAGTCATCCTCGCCAAGTGTTCTTTCCAGTTTGTTCTGTATTTTTCTAGTTTGTGTTTAATTCCTCTACTTTTAGTTGTCTTATTTCTCTGTTATGTTTTTTTGTCTGTTCTTTGATATCCTGCTATTGGTCTGAGGAATCCAATTTCAGCAGCTTGTATTCTGGCAGATTGTTGTGTTGTCACTGTCCATGTTTCGGATCAATAAGTAATAATAGGCACTGCCATTGTCTTGTATAATTTCATTATAGAATCTTTCCTGGCTTTATTTTTCAAAGTTCTTTTTAGTGTTCCTGTTACATAATTAAACTTATTTAGTTTGTTATTTATATCTGTTTCCGCTGTGTATGACATTTCGCAACCTAGGAAGTTATATCTTACCACTTGTTCTATTGGTTTATTTTCTAATATTTACATCAAATCTATAATTATAAGAAGCGATGGACTGAACAGCTGCAACGAATGGATAACAGATTTCCGAAGTAGGCTTGGATGTACAATCCACGAGGGAGAAGAGATCCTGGCAGACCAAGAAAGAGATGAAGTATTGAGCCGGAACAAGGCCATGGAGCCTATACCGTGATGCTGATGATGATGATAAACAATATAACAAAATTGACTTTAATTCTAAATTACTTTATATTTATTACAACTTAAAGTTATATAAATACAAGTTATATAATTATATATTTGAAGCATCCAACTTTATTGATTTTATTTCCAAACTATTTTATAATTACTGAAGTTTTATATATTTTTTTATTTTGTTAATTTTTTTATATACGTTTTTGAAATTTCCGGACAAGTTAATAGTAGTTTATTATATATTCTAGGTCCATAGTAGCTGCAATGCATGTAAGCTGCTGTCCTTCTACATTTTGACTCTATTAAAGCTGTAACAATTTTCCTCTTCGTATTAAAAAAAACAAAATAAAGTATTAAATAAACAAAAAGATTTAAATGAATGGTGTGAAACATATGATTCCTTGATAAAATATTTTTAATTATAAATTGGAATTCTAAATTTGTTCATTTAAATCTGTACAAAAATTGTCTTGGTGATAACTATGTATTATAAACAACCATGTCTTGAAAATAATCTCTCACAAGGAGATTGAAACGTCGACTTAATAAACTAATTTTTTGACTGAGATAACGATTAGTTCTTCTTGTAATTGTTTTTATTATTATTATTATTATTATTATTATTATTATTATTATTATTATTATTATTATTATTATTATTATTATTGTAGTGGTGTTTGATTTTGTTAAGTGTTCTAAATTATATATATCTAATTAGATTATTTTGTTACAATATATTAAGTATGCGATCTTTTGAGAGTAACTTTTTTTTATAACTCCTTAACGTATGTTCGTACTGAACCATTGTTCACCTATTTAAATAATGTGAAGTTATATTTGAAATTTTGATCAGATTGAAGAGAGTCGAATGTACATTATTTCTGTTCCTTGCCTTCGAACAGTACAGTACACACATCCGGTGAACAATGTAAAATATTCAAAGACTTTAAACATATTTGATATCACAGTTAACCGGACATTAATATAGGTATTTTCCGAAGTAGGTAGTTACGATTGTTATACTGGTATACATCTTTCTCTACATAATCTATGGAAGACACTAGTTACTACTGATGCCAATATTTTGTTTCAGCCCTAATTATGGTAAGTGATATTCTCTGAAATGATTCCGGTGCTAGGTTGTGATTTAGTTTGATAAGAACGAAGATATATCCTGAAAATAGTTTCCTGCTAACTGAATTATTAGTATACTTAAGTTCCGCAGAAAACTTTTCCAACAAGTTGTGACTTAAAAATAAATCAACGTTGCGAGTTTCCCCATTTCGAAACAAACAATACAACTCAACTCAATAAGCCCTGACTGTAAGTTTAACTTCCCGACACATTCATTTGAAATGATAATGGTTTGAACTTACCTGGATCCCGTGTACTCTCGTAATGTAAGAGCGATCAACAGAAAAGACGCAGCAGAAATTCTCATTTCTTGTCGCCTAGAAATACTTGCCTCTTAACAGTTCCATGTAGATTATATATAGTACATAAGAGAGGTAAAACTTCGTCCCACGTTCAGGCTGCTGGCCTCACATCAACATGTACAATCACAATCAGTCGTTATGACTGGTTTTCTCAACCTTGAGTCGCTACGAATCGTAAATTTTACTTACCTATTCCACACTGGCTGAAATGCCATGAAGAAAAATCCTGTTTGGAGATCCGAACCAGTGCATCAATTCAGGGTACCTCAGATCACGGTGGGGACGTGGAAAGAGATAAACATATTTTTCCAATAAATTTAGACCTTGAAACCGGTCCTACTCTAAGGATTTCTTTGATATGTTGGAATTTAACGAAGATGTTGCAACTTTTTATACGCTATGCCATGGATGCATGACTCGTCCGAGTAAGGGGGTAGCTTTAACCCTCATCTACTGTCGTGACGTAACTAAACATTTTCTATATGATCAGTATGGACGATTCTATTTCAGTGTTAGGTTGTAGAATGTCTTCAGTTCGGCCTTCCTTCATTGCAAGCATACTGCTCACTTTGACGTCATACTTACGTCATTCATGACAGCATCGGCATTGTGAAGGGAGACGTTAGGTCGCTGCTAAGTGGAATATTAAGTCACATATTCACATCCGTGCGTTATTGTTGTCTAATCCTATTTATAGCTCCTGTCAGTTGGAACCAATCATGCTCGACTATCACTTAGATAAAATTAAATCGTGATACATGATGTAAAACTGTTTGCAAATTGTCGAACCTGGCTCGCAAATGTTTCTGGTTTGTAAGCTGAAGAACACAAAAAGTCGTTCTACGAAAATATTCTTACACAATAAATGCAATTAAATAGCATTTGGCCTATTTTCCCCATACCATTTATGGTTTTAATAAAAAGTCAGTAACTATATAATATAATCTTTCCAGCAGCTAAATAGTAAACGTTTATAAGATTCATGATGTGTTCAGTTGAGGTATTATTCAAAATTAAAATATAAAATTATGAAATATTCACCTGAAAGATCCGTCTCCTCAACTTAATTAGTTATTTAACTGTAGCGCTTCCGGGACTTGTCCCATCATCGGCAGGATTCAAAACTGGTGTTTCACTGAAGATCTGGAAGATCATGTATTGGGTTCGTTTTCGTTTATCAGATTGTCGTTGTTGTGACCTGCTTTCATGTTTTCCATCTCTTCGAATACGTTTATCTTCGCTGGATTATTTTCTCTGTGCATTACTGTTAGGGTGTTTTCAATATTTAACATCCGATGCCCTTCTATGCTTTGCATAGCTTGATTTTCCTTCTGCGTGAATAAAGTCTCGAAAATGTTCTTTAAATCTGATGTTAAAACTTCTGTTTCTTCTTCCTATATAAAATTTGTTGCAGTCCTTACATGTCAATTTATATACTCATTTGCTGTTGAAAATGTTATTTTCTTCAGTGTTATTGTTTATTAAGTTGTTTAGTTTGTTATTAGTTCTGTATGCTATTTTTACGTTTTTATTGGCTTTCTTTAGTGTATTGGCTAATTTTGTCGTTTCTTTTCCTGTATATGTAAGTGTCATCCATGTTTTCTTGTTGTTATCAGATTTGTGTTTATTTACGACTTTATTTATGATTTCTTCATTATAACCATTGGTTTCTGCCATATATTTAATATAGTTGAGTTCTTGAATATAATTGTCTTTGCTTAATGGGAGTTTTAACATTCTATTGATTAAGTTGTTAAATGTACTTCCCATCGATAAACATTAAAGATAAACAATCTCTTAAGAACATCTCTTAAATAAAAACAAAATTTAGGAGCAATAATATAATATACATAAAAGCCGACAAGGACAATACAATATTTATTATGGAAAAGGAAGAATACATCAATAAAATCAAACAATTTATAAAAGAAAATATGTTTTCAAAAAATTGAAAAGGACCCCACAGGAAAGTATAAAAGACAAATAAAAGAAGCATTAAAATCGTGCCCTCTAACCACCAACACAATCAATAACGAACATAATAAATACAAAAACAGCAAATGGATAAATAATACTCCCTCACCACCAATAATGAAAGCCCTACCAAAAATCCATAAAGACAACATTCCTATAAGACCAGTTGTTAATTGCACGAATGCTCCTAACTATAAAATTTCCAAATTAGTCGCTCAGAAAATGAAAAATGTTGTCAAACTTGAAAATCGTTATACAATTAAGAACTCATTTGAACTAGCAGACAAACTACATCATTTAGAAATCAATAGAAACACTAAAATGACGTCATTCGACATAAAAAACCTCTACACAAATATCCCGATAAACGAAACAGGAAACACAATAAGACAAAAACTAAAAGACAGTAACTTGAAGAAAACTATATCAATCAGTTAAATAAATTAATAACAACAATAATAAACAAAATTACTTCCAATTTAACAATGAACGTTTTATTCAAGAAGACGGGATCCCGATGGGGAGTCCTACATCCGGAATAATGGCCGAAATCTTCCTGCAAGAACTGGAAAATAAACATTTTGAGGAACTAATACGCAAATTTAACATAAAACTGATAGTACGATATGTCGATGACGTACTAGTAATATACGACAATGAAAATAGAAAAGAAAAAGAAATATTACGAGACTTAAATAACATGCATGAAAAAATCACTTTCACCGAAGAAATAGAAGTTAATAATGGTATAAACTACGTAGATTTGTCTATAACCAAAAATCTACACAACAATAAACTAGAAATCGGCATCTACCGGAAACCTACAAACAATGCTATGGCCATAAACAGAAAATCTACACACCCTTTTCAACAAAAAAAATAAGTACATTTAACAGCTTAATCAATGGAATGTTAAAACTTCCATTAAGCAAAGACAATTATATTCAAGAACTCAACTACATTAAATATATGGCAAAAACCAATGGCTATAATGAAGAAATCATAGATAAACTCGTAAATAAACAAAAAAGAAAGAACAATATAACCAACATAACTAAACTAAAATAAGAATCTGACAACAAGAAAACATGGATAACACATATACAGGAAAAGAAACGACAAAATTAGCCAATACACTAAAGAAAGTAGATAAAAACGTAAAAATAGCATACAGAACTAATAACAAATTAAATAACATAATAAACAATAACATTGAAGAAAATAACATTTTCAACAGCAAAGAAGTATATAAATTGACATGTTAAGGACTGCAACAAATTTTATATAGGAAGAATAAACAGAAGTTTTAACATCAGATTTAAAGAACATTTTCGAGACTTTATTCACGCAGAAGGAAAATCAAACTATGCAAAACACGTTATCCATGAAGGACATCGCATGTTAAATATTGAAAACACCCTAACAGTAATGCACAGAGAAAATAATCCAGCGAAGATAAACGTACTCGAAGAGATGGAAATCATGAAAGCAGCTCACAACAATGGCAGTCTGATAAACGAAAACGAACCTACATGATCTACCAGATCTTCAGTGAAACACCAGTTTTGAATCCTGCCGATGATGGGACTAGTCCCGAAAGCGCTACAGTTAAACAACTAATTAAGTTGAGCAGACGGACGTTTCAGGTGAATATTCCATAATTTTATATTTTAAAGCTAAATAGTACTTTATCTATTATTATAACAATCAGTGACGTTTTAGTTCATACTTATTAAGGCAATAAAACCTATTCTTTATATTTAACAAAACATAACATATTGGTTCAACAAAACGTAAAATCAATTTTAATGATAAAACCAATAAATTACAGAATATAACAACAATGTCTGTTGATTTATCTTCTGCCCTCCATAGCCCACATTACTCTTTCTCTAAATATATCGTTTCCGCAATAAATAAATATAATTAAATTTACTAAATATACAACATATGTAGATAAAATATTGTAGACAACAAGTTATAAAATTAGGTTTAGTAATTCGCTCCCTTCCGTCGTGTTCTAACTGGGGAATCTCGTTACTAAGCCTCTACTATTGTAGTTTTAGTAGGACTCTATTAGACTAAAAGTAAGATAATACAATGTTGTTTACAAATATCGGTCGCACGGGCACCAAGCCGTACGTGCTGTTGACAGTCCGTTTCAATAAAATGTCTGGTAATAATATAAAGCAAAAAAAAAAACACACACAATATAAAACCATACAATTACCTTATATATTAATTAGGTTATGTAAAATTAGTAAGTATTAATGATATTACACAACGTTTACATATTTATTTATTCACGAATGAGTGTTGTTCTTATTTTCCGCGTTTTGGCATACATTTACCCACGTTTATCCAATTTTCTGGATGTACCATTATCTCGTAGCATGCCAATCGATCAGGATTTGAATTTAGAAATCTTCCCATAAACAACTGAAGCTTGAATTATTCTAAATCGTAAGCTTTTCCTAATATATGAATTTCGTCTTCAAAGCTCCCGCACATTGGACATATTCGCATATCGTGATCGCCAGTAACTTTTTAGAATTGTCCATTCCCCCAACCTAAATCTAAATTCTATATTGAATATATATGACTTTGTAAACACAGTGAACTTTTCCCTACATTCGGCAAAAATATCTTGTTGGTTTTTATCAAAGTAGCTCCTCCTTATTTTTCTCCACACGTTGTAAACAGTCGTTTAAATTACTGAAATTCAACGCGACGTTTCAACTCTTTAGATAGGCCTAATTATTATTTATTCCCGTAGCTACGCTTCTGTCTTTAATTGTCAACAAAATTACAACTTTTGTAGTATTACCATTGTATATAACCCATGTACGTCCCAAGTGGTGACACGAGTGCTTCCTAGCGGGAGTTCCATAACCAGACTAATTTAGTTACACTTATATACCTTCAGATGTTAACAAATAATATATGGTTACCACATGGTATCAGTGAGACCATCTAGCAGGCAACTAAGATATTACATGTATGGATGAAGGTCGGTTACATTTTCCAAAGAGGTATTTTTATTTAGGCTTACGGTTCTTTGAGAGCCCGAAAATCTTCAGACTCGGGACCCAGGGCTAAAGTCTCTCCTGGAGGACTTGTCCCTTGAATTTTCCATCCTAAAACTCCGTCGAACCCTGTGGGGTTTGAACCCCCGACCCCTGGGACAAGAGGAAAATAACATAACCACTAGACCATTGCCATTAGGGACTTACAAATCATCGTCTAGAAGATTTGGCAAAGACGAGTAACTGTTGATAGAACTATTTCAAAATAAAATAAGGTGACATACCATGAAGTTTTGATTATTAAAATATAGTAACAAAGTATTTATATATAATGTTCCTCATGTATCAGAGGTCCCCTGGTATTGAGCTGATCACTCATTAGGGAGACCCTCCATGCTTTTACGTGGTCAAAAAAGTACATGTGTGATCCAGAGTTACAAATCATTTCCGGTAAATCTTGTTCATGTAAGATCAGAGTGACGTGGTGCATTTAAAGTATTTATAAGGTGAAGGTAAACAGAGAGAGAAAGAGAGAGAGAGAGAGAGAGAGAGAGAGAGAGAGAGAGAGAGAGAGAGAGAGAGAGAGAGAGAGAGAGAGAGAGAGAGAGAGAGAGACTTGGAATATAAAAAACAAATCAGAATCGTGTGGGCGCGCTTCATTTGTTTGTTCAATGCAATTTGATTATGTAATATTGTGGCAATTCCTTTAATATTATTTATTATCTGGTGTGGGAAACGTTAAATATATTATAACCAACATTATAGGTTATGATTTGATTTAATGGGACAAAAATGAGAAATATTAACTTATTTAGAAAAACAGTTATTGAAAACATCTATAATCGTTAAAATGTTCCATTTGAAATTTAAAGCATTATTACGCATGTTTATACAAGTGTACGCTCCAGACGCGCGGTTCTAATCTTTCTTGTGAATACTCGGAGATGCCGCGCTTGTACGTGCACAGCCGTGTTTACACGCCCACTTTTTTTTTTTTTTTTTTTTTTTTTTTTCCACTGTCCAGATCTGACTAGTTGACACGCCATTTTAAAATCTATGCAAATTGCATTTACACGGGCGGTTTTGGCCTATCCACTCCAAAACCATACTTCGGAGCGCGGGCCATAAATGACGTCCTTTTCGTCTACCACACTCCAACCTCATGCTCATGGACTGCCGCCCCGGAGCGACAGTTTGGAATGTACGTGTGTATGGGCCTATTCTCTCAATAACAAAGATAACAATCAATTGTTTGTAGATTTGGCCATTTTATCTTGTGAAGAAGCTAAGGAGGTGGTGAAAAGAGATTTCGATAAGAATTGAGTGACTCATGTCCTTGATTGGTTAAAAGAGAACATGATTGGTCATTAACTACGATGTAGGGTATGAGTGAAATAACACTTCATACAATAACCGAGTACTGTGCTTTTAAGTAAATTCTGTAACTGTGCATTTACAATTATAGGAAACCGGTCATTGGTTACACAATCTAAGAGATGAGGTAATTTCCTCAATAATTTATTGCTGAGTCAACAATACAATTACTTCCCACGTTTGTCCAACAAGGACATAAGCTCTATGTAACCACTGCACTGCCGAGTTATTATTCGCTGCACCGCCTCCACTTACCCATTATGATGTCATCCTTAAGAAATGTTAGGTTTGATTCTTCATTACTCAGAAGCCAGCATTCGTTGCATCCTGTCTCATTTGCATAGAATGCACTTTACACCTTTGTACTAGAAAACTCATTTAGGTATTCTTAAAATGTTTAAGGTAGATATCGAAACATGGGCACTTCATTGTTTGTACTTTACACCTTAATTCCGGGGAACTCAATATTAAATTTAAAATTATCTTCAAATTTTGGAAAGTAACCTAGTACGCAAAAAGTACTAAACAGGATTATTTACAAAAGAATCGGATGGACAGCAAGCCGTGAATACTTAAGATAGTCTGTGAAGAAACTTAAGAACTTTATTTACGAGCCTAGCTTACAAAACAGCTTCATATAGTTCAAGACGGGGCAAAGTGTGTTGCTTTATGGGCGCAACACTAGACTTAGAAGCAATTAATGCGACATGAGTTTGTACATCACCATAAGTAGAACTTAACATATACACAAACATCATAAGCAGAGGTACTGGCTTCACAAAAACCATGAATTTCAGTTCTTGCTACAAGGGGGGGGGGAAGAGATAACATTCTATTAACCTTCAAATCTTTCAATGAAGACTATTATTATACATTAAATATAGATAACCATTCTTCTTGAATATTCACAGGCAAAATATAATTTCATGATAATTTAAGTAACCGTACGTTTTGCAATAGTATTTTGCAATTGATAATTGCAGCAGCTAAAAGTCCTACGGAATAAAAAAAAAATCTTGAATTCGCAGATAATAATTTTCGCTTAGTAAACGTATTTATTGATTTGATATAATATGTCAAGTGAAAAGTATCTTATGAAGAGTTCCAAGGCATTCCTAATGCTTGATGTATATTTTCACCAAAGGGATTCTCATTAAAATGATGTATGAGTAGCGACGGTTCAATATTTTGAATAACTTCATAATAATTAGATGACCACTTTATAATAGGAAAGTAACGAAGAGACAATGATTGAACTAATTGTTCATAAACAAGTTTAACTTCTTCAACAGTAGAGCGACCTCCTATAAAATAATTAACATAAAAGCTATCTGATAGAGTTTGTGATGCAATGGGGAAAATTATTTGTTTTCGTTAGGAAGTTCAACTAGTCAACTAAGGAACGCTAATACGTTTTTGACATCGCAATACACATAAAATTACAAGGGTAGCACCAGACTAAATTTCCATAATATGTTATGTGTCAGCAAATAAAAAGACAGCCAAAAATAAGAGATAGCCTATAAGAGTATTTAGAAGTGGTTATATATCATCTGATTAATTTTAGTTGTATGTAATATGACATTTCTGAGAAGGTGCAAAGACATTGAATTTAAAATTAAAAAACGAAATAGAAACCATCAAGGTACACTTACTAAAATTAGATAGTATAAAAATATTGTATCAGCAGTGCCAGTTGACAATAAGTAATAATGTTAATGAATAATGGAGGAATTTAAAAAAATAATAAAAGCAGCAGCTGAAGTTTTAGGAATCAGGAAAAAAATATTCTCCAAAAGGGGATTAAGAACTTGGAATGATTAGATAAAACATTAATAAAAAAGGAAGCTATTTGAAAACACTATAAAATCTTAATGATTTAGATTACAGATTATATTATAAAAGAAAGTCTGTCCTCGTTAAGAGAAAAGTACACGAAAAAAAAAACTGGGTAGGGTAGGTAGGTGAAATTGATAGGCTATACATGAATCTCAAAATAAAGCATATAAAATTATGAGATATTCAAATAAAAATATGAGGTACATTTCAAATTAATACAATTCCAGAAACAGAATGGCTGGATTATTTTAAATATGTATGGACCAACGAAGAGGAACTAGATATAAATATAAATGTTACTGAATCTATAGATTTAATTTCAATGGAAGAACTTAAAGGTACAATTAAATAATCTAAAAATAAGGAATCCCTCCCCAAGATCGTATTATAATATGGAATTGATCAAATTTGTGTCAGAACATTTCTTACACAGACTTCTAAATTGTATTAATATTTGTTAGTCTTATCGTCCGCAATGGAATGGTGGTATTGCTCCTTGCCTCTAGTTCAGTGGGTCGCGGTTTCGAACGCGGCCGGGGTCGATGGATTTTTTTAGGATGGAAAAATCCAAGGAGCAAAGTCCTCCGGGAGGGACTTTAAGCCGTGAGTCTCAAAACTAAATATTTCCAAGCCCGTGAAAGATCCTTAAGCGTGAATGAAAAGACCTCTGAACAAAATTTACCGACTTCAATGTCCTAATAATACCTTAGTTGCCTGTTAGATGTCTCATTGGGTCGATGTGAACATCTATGAGCAAATAAGGTAACTAAAAATGCATTTTTAATCATGTCTGAAGAAGGTACCAAAACAGCTGTTTTCGAATCTATATTGTAATAAATATGAAAATTATATAAACCTTTAAGTTTTATTTTTATTTAATTAAATAAATATGGATTTCCATCAAATAAACGCCGAATCAATTGATTACTTTAAAAAATAATAACTTGGTCTAGTCGCTTCTTACAAAAGAGAGGCTATGGCTCAACAATGGGCTACGCCATTATAGATGGATTATGGATACGTACGAGGAGCACTGCTAAAATTATACAGAGTGGTTGTGTTGTCACTCTTATCTTATGGATGTGAAAGTTGGACACTTACCTCTCATCAATTAAGACAAATCGAAGTTTCAGAAATTATATTTATCCGCTTTGTAACTGGTAATATATTATAAGATCACAAAATATGTTCTGATATCAGAAAGAAGTTGAACATAGAACTAAACACAACATTAATAGAAAAATATATAATAAATTGGACAAACCATGTCTTACGAATGCCAAACACTAGGATGGTAAGAACTGCTTTATATTATAATCAGAGGGGCCAATAAATAGGTCGACGTTTAAAGAGATCGCATGAGTAATTTTGAGTCGGAACAGAGCAACAACGTCTAATCCTTGAAGAGGATGATGATGATTTTTTTCATTATTTATTTACTTTATTTGCTTAAACTGTGCACGAGTTAACCAGCAACTAGATTATATATATTTTATTAATTAATTGTTAAGCATATGCAAGGCCTATACTGTATATATATATATATATATATAGACGCTCACAATATTTAAAACTACAGTCGCTGTTTAGAGTGAGTATTTAACTCATGCCTCAAAGTGGGAGTCAAGGACCAATCATGTTTCAATGAATTTTGTTTTACAACCAATCGTAGTCGTGTTTCACCTAGCTGCTTACCGAATTCTGTTTACCAAAATAAACAAAGCTCCTCCTTTTTAATATTCTGAACAGGTCAGAGAATTATTTTGCAGTGACTGACTCTCCAACAGATATGTTGTATGTAGCAAATAATGAACACATTCCTTCGAACTACACATATAATAATTATGTGTTCAATAATTGTGTTTTTACTGAGTTGTTTTCTGAAAAATAATTAATAATCTATAATGTTTGTTATAATATACAGTTTGGTGTGTTTCATTTTTTCTCCACTGGGGTGCATTCTTAAAATATTGCGATCTTACTTAGTTATCGCTGATTGCGATCTTACTTAGTTATCGCTGATTGCGATCTTACTTAGTTATCGCTGATTGCGATCTTACTTAGTTATCGCTGATTGCGATCTTACTTAGTTATCGCTGATTGCGATCCTATTGGGCAATAAATAATACGATCAAGTTGCATTGAATAAACATAATCACGTATCTCTGATTTGTTTTCAAACATCGCCGTTTATATTAAATACTGAAATGTTTTAAAATAGTGACAGCTCTATTTAAATACTGATTTTTGAGTAAACAGCTTATTTGATTCGTTAAATAGTCCTAACAAATGCCACTCCTGATTTCAAAATCCTCTAGATAAACTGGAAATCACTCGTGACATTACTCATGCTAACACTCGTTCCTTGTATGTAGGCCTGCATGCGGTTAGATGCTTTCCTCTCCCCACTGGAGTCTCGATCACTCCATGTGGGTTTCGTGGTGGACGAAACGGAGGAGCTTAGGCAGGATTTTCTCGGGGTTTCTTTCGTTCTCCCCTGCCACAAATTTCATTCCACCATTTATCCACGCTCATCCATTTCGTTTATCTACCCCTGTAACGGTGCGTCAGGCATGGTAGGCAGACACCATTGTCGTTCACATACCTATATAAACATAGGGCTTCATCTCAACTCATCCCTTTACCCGATCCTGGGTTGGAAACGAGTTGAGGATATTACTTATTATAATTATATGTATACAAGGTGTTTTAAAAGTGCCAATGATACTAATTAGGGTAAACTCAGTTGAATCGGGACACAGAGTGAACACTGTTAAATTTTGTTCTCTCGACTGAAATCTAAGACTCGCAGCGAAAGTGCTGGTATCTATCGACTAACATCTGTACTTCGTGTATCAAATTGATATAATGGCATTTTCTTTCTCGTTTGGTTATGTGAAGATTTCACAACGAGGAATTGGTGTTTCAGGTAAGTGGAATTATAGCTTCATACATTCAATAATTTTTAGTTTTTTTGTCATGCGTGTCTTTTACTAACTATAGTCCAATTACGAGTTAAGTTTTGCTAAATTACGAAATATGTATTCTCAAAGAGATTGGAATAATTCCCGTCTTTGCCTACAATGGTTTAAGTGTTGCCAACCTATGAAAATTGAAACACTGTATTTCGAGTGAATACGGATACGAATCTTCGACTGAATAGGGACAGCGTATTTCACTAATGTATTTGTAACTATTGCATTGCTCAATGGGTAACTATAAATAGAGTTTGACAGAAGTTGATTTGCATAGAGCTATTACAGCATTTCGTCAGGGGAGGAGCATATATCATCCGGCAGAGTTATTTGGGGCACCTCGTTCGCATCTTCACTGTCACCGTAACAATGAGAGTGACGAGCCGTTGAAAAAAGAAAGCATTAGGTAGCCTATAAAGAATTCTTCCATCTTCTGCATGTGGATTTGAATTATATTTCAACAATCTAAGAAACACAGCTTTTTACTTCGCGGAGAAAAATGCAATAAGCATGATAATGATACTGAAGAGCCGTAAAAGAATAAAACTATGTGTGGGGTGTGTTTATAAAGTATAGTGGCGTGATACATGACGTGAATGATATCATGAAAAGTGAGTTGGAGCTGAGGGAAGAAAATAATGTTTGTAGGCCTACGTATGATAGTTTATATAGAACATTCTTCTTCTTCTTCCTTCCAAGTATTAGGCCAAGGCCTGTTACGATCCTATAGAAAATTTTCCCTTCTCCGGGAAATTCTCGTATAAGACTTGAAAGCATAATAATAGTCCCTTCGATTGGTTGCTGGCCAAAGGAAGGCAAGACCAGTGATGGGGCTGCCATCTTATAGCCTCTGGTCAGGCTTTTCTGGAAAAGAAAAGAAAATAAAGAAAAGAAGAAATGGAAGAAAGGAAAGACTCCCTAGCCCTCGGATGCCCTAATAGCGTCGGGGTCGAAAAAACAAGAGTCAACCAAGAGAGGTTAGATAGTAAAGTTAAAAGAGTGCAAAACACAAGTAAGTGGAAGAAATGTTTTGCTCAGCTTGGGCACCTTGTGGTCGCCATCCACATATCCTCTAGATGAGGACCCCTGAGGGTATATAGAACATTAAGTTATAAAATTGTGTTTAAAATGCTTGAGAAATAAATATTTACCGAAATAATTTACAAATAAATATAACAGATGTTATGAAGATGAAATAAAATTTTCAAAAAGCTTCACAAGAATAAAATACATAGAATAATAAAGAAATATTGAGGAAGACGGAGTGTAAAACTATAAGAAGGTATATACAATTTATTTATAATACAATATAACCTCAATTGTGCAATAGAAAATAATAGAAAAATTATTTTCATAAGTATAAACATATTCACCCAAACGCCTGTCCCTATTCGCCCTAACAAAATAGGATGAATATACGGGAATATAAATTTCAATAATTTCTAGTGCATTCGATTGATGAGACTGTATATAACTCGTACAAATAATTGATGAAATATTATATTAAAACAAGTACAAAACATATGTCTTTCCAATAATTTCCTATTTTTGTCCCGATTCATCCGAGCTTATCCTACATTAAACTGAAGGGCATCATGTCCGAAAGATGTATGAAATGACGAAGTCGGATAAAAATTGTTTGTTTTCTATATTGGCAATAGTTTAACTGAAAACATAAGATTGGTAGCCTGCCCAAATACTCAATTACTTTATTGTTGGCAGACGAGCCGTATTCGAAAATTCAGATTTTTTAAATTTGATCTATGATGTTAATTGGATCCGTGGAAGCTTTTTAATTTTTAATTTAGTAGTTCCTAGTAACTGAATCTTCTTATCAGAACTGATGTTATATGTAAGGACATTATAAAGGCAAAACCTTGCATTGTTAACCCTTAAATTGGCAAAACACAAATTTCTTCCGTTAGTTATTTGAATGTGGCGGACCGCACTGAAAACGGAATCTTGTATAACTCTTATTATTATGTATATTGTATAATTAGACACACAATTAAGTGGTTTCTTTTTGTTCGTTTTCTTCTGATTTATTTAAAATGTTAAATTAATTAAACCAACTAATGTATCCAAAAGGATACATTACGAATTTAAGGGTTAAACATAATCCACTTCGTAAATTAATCATTTCGTTATGTGCATTGTCACTCCTTCTAACAATACGTTGAATACCACAATACAGGATGATTCAAAAGTCTTTTAACAGTTTTCTTATATCTATAATGAAGGAATTGATTTTATAGGATCGGGAAATTAGGTTTACCATTGAAGGAAGAATTATAAACGCATCCCGTTTTCCAGACTTAACACCCTTACACTTTTTAACTTGGTGATTCATAAAATCTAAGGATCAGTATCCTACAACAATTATTGTGACAGCGGATAACTTCAACAGCATGCAAACACTCATTGTGTCAAAGAAAGTGTTACACTTTATTTAAAAAAGTTGTGTGCTATGCCCAGATTTACAGGGACACCATATTTAAATGGAATACATTTCTTCCCTCACATATTAGGACTTTTGGAATTAAGTCCTTTTCCAATAAAATTTCAAGAGACTTTTGATTCCCGCTTTTTAGTTTCATAATGTAGGATCATTACTGTAATACTTTTTTTTACTCTTATTCTTGGATACAGATATAATAATAATAGGCTAATAATAATAATAATAATAATAATAATAATAATGATAATGGATAATGATAATGGATAATAATAATAATGATAATAATAATAATAATAATTAATGATAATAATAATAATAATAATAATAATAATAATAATAATAATTAATATAATTATAATAATAATTAATAATAATAATAAATAATAATAATAATAAATAATAATAATAACGATAATCATAATAATAATGATAATAATAATAATAATCATAATGACAATAATAATAATGATAATAATAATAGTAGTGGTAATGGTAATTGGTAATGGTAATTGGTAACGGTAATTGACTAACGGTAAGGGTGACGGTAACGGTAAATAAGTAAATAAATAAATAATGAAAATATAGTAATAATAATAACACCACACTGGTACTATCAAACCTGGAAGTTCATAGAACAGCCGACATAAGCTCTCCATACATCTTTATATTGTGCCAAAGGTTTCTAATTATCCCCTGTTTAATTTAACTCCCTCAAATCAGAGTTTAAAGTTATTCTCCCATCTAATTCTTGGCCAACCTACTGGATGGTTTTCCTGCAAGGAATTTCCATACCCCTCTTCATTCCCTATTCGTGCAATATGTCCTAACCACCGCAGTCTCAACTGTTCTTATTACATCTGGTTTGCCATAACGATCATGTAGCTCACTGTTACATATTCTCCTGCCTGTGTGTTCGTGTCTCTTTAATCCAAAAAAAGTCCTAGAACTTTACTCTCTAATACTCGTAATATTTTTTCCTCCACAAATTAAGAGTCCATGTTTCAATCCATATAATATAACTGTACGAATAACAGTTATATATATATTTTCAGTTTAACGTTTTTTAGAGATGTTGTGATGGCAAGAGTCCCTGTTATGTATAATAGCATTCATTCCCAGAATTAAGCCTATATTTAATTCTTTCTCCACGTCATTCCTATTTGTACTTATTGTCCCTAAGTACATGAATTAAGTCACTTCTTCAAAATTTCCCTCATTTGGAATAAGTTTCCATTTTGATTATATAACGTATTTCTCTCTCTGATCATATAATTAGAGTATATAAAATTATAATATAAACTTATAAAATTACTTGCCTTGTATATAGGCTCCTCAACTATTTATTAAATATTGTAGGCCTTTCGGGACCAGTCCCATCCTCAGCAGCTACTATCCAAATAAATTTATTAATATTGACATATAATTAGTTTTATTGATGATTAGTTCCATCCCCAATTCCTTAGTGTTACTCAATAGAATGTGCGTGTTGAACTTTAGTATCTCCTCTCTATCGCCTATAATAATAAATCATCGGCATATTTATTTATACAAATGCAAGGGACTTGACAGAAGTCATTGCCCATAATCATGAGAAAACAAAAATATATACAATAAATTAATACAATAGAACATTATAGCAAAATAGAAAGTTTGGCTCTTGCTTCCCAGTCATCAGCATATATCAACAGCTTATTAATACAATTGAGTTGTACAGTCTCTTTAACCTCTAAAGTTTTGATACAAATCTCCACTATAAAATTGAATAGTGGTGGAGATAGTTCATCTCCTTGCTTTAACCAATTGTGAATTTCAAAAGTATATGAAAATTGTTTGCCTAATGCACCTTACTTTTTGTGCTAATCAGACAAATTGGAATAAGTTACCATTTGGAAGTCTGATCACATCTTCTATAATAAATTAGTTTACAAAACCCAACTGAGTTCTCTATTCTTCTTAATTAATTTTACATATACTCTTATAGTCACTTAGGGCCTATACGTACCCCACACCGCCTGGAAATTATAGAGAGAAGACGTGACAGAAGACGGTTTCATAGTCTGCCTCATATTATATATAGGCCTATATATGATCGTAGCGATTCCGAAGGAATGTGGTTATTGAAAATATTTAGAAGAAATTATCATCCTTCATTGAAATTCTTGACAACTTAAATTTCTATGGCTAAAATGTGTGTTTAGCCTATATATATACTATATCCAGCAGGCATCCCAGTGTAAACATTAATGTTTATTTCACACACAAACACACACAAATATATATGTATATATATATATATAGATATTATAAATATATTTGACATTTGGCAATGAAGGCAAATATGATATGAAAAGAAAAATGAATGCTTGAGTCGGGATTCGAACTCGAGTCTCTAAAGTCTCTAAAGACTCGAGTTCGAATCCCGACTCAAGCATTCATTTTTCTTTTCATATCATATATATATATATATATATATATATATATATGGTATGATAAGAAAAATAAATGCCTGGACGGGATTCGAATCCGGATCTCTGAGTCTGTACCTCAGCGTGATATCCATTACACTACCAGGCGAACCCAATTCAAACACTTATTTTTCTTATATATGTATTATACTCTCCATTATTACTAGATGTCGCGAGAACACTGTCTTCACTGCCATCTAGTAGCTGACTATATCAAGTAAGCAAATTAAAGAGAATATTTATTTTACTTTATAGCAGTGACGCTTTATCGATGTTAAACATTTAATTATAACACACACACACATATATATATATATATATATATATATATATTGTATTGTATTGTAAGCCTATGTTTTCCGTTTACAGAGATTTAGGCGCTCACCCCCTATAGGGGAGAATTTGAACCATAATAATTTAGTTACACTTGTTTTCGTATAGATGTCATTTTGAGTGGTACGTGGTCAGCGTTCCACCTAATACTGACATCTAGGAAACCAAGGTAGTACTAGGACGGGAAAATTCGGTAAATTTTGCTTAGAGGCCTTTTCATTCAGGCTTAAGGATTTTTACGAGCCTGAAAATCTTCAGACTCGGGACCCACGGCTTAATGTCCCTCCCGGAGGACTTGCTCCTTGGATTTTTCCGTCCTAAAAAATCCATCGACCCTGGCCGGGTTTGAACCCGCGACCCTTGGGACCTGAGGCAAGGAGCATAACCACTAGTCCACCGCGGCCAACATATATATATATATATATATATATATATATATATAGGTATATACAATAGAAACACATTATAGGCATATATATATATGCCCTATACTAGATGGCCCGGCGAACTTCGTATCGCCTTTAACTATTTTTACGTTATTTTTTCCGTATGGTTTTGTTCATTGAGATGAATTTATGTTGTCTGCATTCTCAGTATCATCCATAAGTGTATCATAAGGATTATATACATTTATTGATGGAATATTTTCAGGAGGCTTGCTGATTTCATTATACTTTCGTTTTTTTCTACGAACTTGTTGGCAGTTTGGATTCTCATCATCATCAAGAAGTATCTGTATAGTAATATCATCTTGTGATATATTGTAGTCATCTTGTTTTTCATTTAATTTATAAATATTTATAAATATAAATTTAGTTATAAACAACCGCAGGTCTCAAGTTGGATATATATCTTAATATATAAAAATTACGTGTCACGTTGTTTGTCCGCGATGGAATCCTAAACTACTGAACCGATTTTAATAAAATGTTGCATACTGTGTACAGTTTGATTCAACTTGAGACTTAGGGAAGTTTATAACTAAATAAATTTATAGTCGCATTATTTTTTATTGCAAATTATTTGTTTATTATTTAACAAAGAGTTATAATTATCTGTGAGCTCCATACGATTCTTACAGATAGTCGTGTAAGGTAATTGGTTTATTATTTAACCAGGTGGCTGTGCTTTTTGTTGCAACCGCGAATTTCAATTGAATTACAAATATTGATTATTTCATAATTTAAGTGTGTTTGTGTTTATTTTATTTTCAATATATTGATAATAATATTAATTTCGTGTGTAAGTATTAGTTTTAAGTAATCTGGCTGAAAGACAGCAACTTAATTTAAATTTAACTGGACCGAGAAGGGACATTGAACAATATGGCGAATCAGTTCTAGAGACCATGAATGATAAGATATCAAGTGAATTTCCGCAAATTGGTATAGGCCTATGTGACATAAATCTTACATTTAAGAAGAATGTCAATTTAAAAACATATGAAGGTCCTAAGGAACGGAATAACAGAATTGTAAGTAAGTCTGTTAGTTATAATAATATGCCTAATATTACAGAAACAATCTCCATGCCTCAATTAAATGAAAAACAAGATGACTACAATATATCACAAGATGATATTACTATACAGAGACTTCTTGATGATGATGAGAATCCAAACTGCCAACAAGTTCGTAGAAAAAAACGAAAGTATAATGAAATCAGCAAGCCTCCTCAAAATATTCCATCAATAAATGTATATAATCCTTATGATACACTTATGGATGATACTGAGAATGCAGACAACATAAATTCATCTCAATCAACAAAACCACTTCCACATAAACCACCACCCATATTTATACCGGGTGTAGTAAACGTACCAGAACTGAAAAATTGTGTAAAACAAAAACTTTCTGATTTAGATTTCTCATTTAGTTTACTACAACATAATTTAACGTATACCTTAGCCACAGCAACGCGTGGCCGGGACTTCTATATATATATATATATATATATATATATATGGTATGATAAGAAAAATAAATACCTGGACGGGATTCGAACCCGGATCTCTGAGTCTGTACCTCAGTGTGATATCCATTACACCACCAGGCGAATCCAATTCAAACATTTATTTTTCTTATATATGTATTATATTCCCCATTATTACTAGATGTCACGAGAACTCAGTTTTCACTGCCATCTAGTAGCTGACTATAACAAGTAAGCAAATTAAAGAGAACATCTTTACTTTATAGCAGTGACGCTTTGTCGATGTTATAATTAAATATTTAACATTGAGCAATGCAAGCTTAATATGGTATGATATATATATATATATATATATATATATAAAACAAAGTCCGATTAGTTACACTATTTATAACTCAAGAACGGCTGGACCGATTTTTATGATCTTTGATTTGTTGGATTTGTTTCCGCCCCGAATAGCAGATAACTATTAAAACATCGAAAAAATTAACGTAAAAATATATAAAGGCCGACGTTCGCCGGGCCAGCTAGTATATATATATATATATATATAGTAATTCTGCCCGAAGGCAGGTCCTTCACTGCAATCATAGCATTTTCCATGCTATGCTTGCAGCTTTACTAGGGAAATGTAGATGTGGTAACTTCCCGTTGCTTTCCACACCGGTGAAGAACGATAATGATGATGATGGTGATGATGGCCATATATGATTTCGGGGACCGTTTGGGCCTTAAAGTTTTCCTGACATTTGTCTTACAGGTGAGGAAAAACCCCGAGAAAAACCTCACCCAGAAAAACTGCCCCGCCAGGGGATCGAACCCCGGGCCCGCTGCGTTACAAGGCAGCACGCTACCTCGAGACCACAGCGGTGGACATATATATATATACTGATACATAAAATATGTGTTTGTGTGTGAAATAAACATTAATATTCGCACTTGGGATGCCTTAAGAGCGCGTTCGGTAACACACTAACGTAGAGAGTTAGAAGTCCCGGGTTCAAATCCCGGTTCAGTCATTAATTTTTCTTTTCGTGTCATATATAGATTGTGTGTGTGTGTGTGTGTGTCATTTAACGCTTTAGTTATAATAATCAATTAAGAAAAGTAAGAACAAGTTCGTTAACTAGCAAGATCGAAATTTCCCGGTGGGTAATCTGAAACAAATATTTTAAAATATTCGTAACGAAACTAGGTATGTGTCATTGAAATAAACAAGAAAGTGTTCTCCACAAATCAGTAAAATCAGACGATTAGCAGCGGCGCTTTATCAGAAATCCGAAATTTTCAAACCGCTTTATCGATCGCCATATTTTTTTCTCGTAAAGTGTATTCGTATGTAGACCCTAGTATTTGAATTGTTAATCGGCAATAGCGAACTATTAGGAATGAATGCTTATCTGGAAGCAATATAATTAAATTATCTGCTTTTATTAAGAGAGGATAACAGTTATATTTAACAAAATATATTTCCAGTAAACAGAAAATCGGACCATTAATTCGAACCGCGATGCTTCACGGACATATATCCCTATCCTGAGCTAAAGTTTTCCAATTATCTCCCTGTATAATTCACTTTCCTCAAACCATGAGTAACGTTATTCTCCCATCTCATTCTTGGGCAACATATTGGTCGCTTTCCCTCTGATTTTCCTACAAGAATTGTCCATGTCTGTCTTTCTTTCCCCATCTCTGACACATATCCTGATCATCACAGTCTACAAGACTTGATTCTTCCTGTTACATCTGTTTCCCAACTGTTATTAGTCTTCTGCATTGACATGTCTGTTCGTCTCTCCTTGGCCCAAAAATATTCCTAAGTACTTTATTCTCAAATAGGCCTACTCGTAATATTTTATCCTCCCTTGAAGCAAGAGATAATGCTTTACACCCATATACTAGTAGTATGAATGGAACAATACTCCGAGCAAAATAATATTTAAACAAAACATGTCATTCGCTGAATGATTCATACCAGAGAAGGCAAATATGTTGTTGTTAATTATGATCACCGCATAAATTACTCCTGAATGGAATGTTTACTGTTGGAATATAAAGTTCTAATTCAATCCATCACTTGGTCTTGTATTTATGAAGTACTTATAGTTTTGGTTATCTGAGAGATATAGGGATATGGAGAGTGAGGTTAAGAGGCTACAAGATGAAGCAAAGAATGTTGGATTGAAAATAAACTCCTCTAAAACAAAACAGATGAGGATAAATTGTAACAATCAAAATAAATTAAAAGTTAACGATGTTGACATTGAAGAAGTTGGATCCTTCATATATTTAGGAAATATGGTTACAAAAACCGGAGGAGCACAAGAAGATATAAAAGGACGAATTCATCTAGCAAATGGAGCATTTGCGCAGTTATACCCCATATGGAAAACTATCAACTTCTCTTTGAAGACAAAACTTAGAATTTTCAACACCAACGTAAAATCAACCCTCCTCTATATGATTGCGAAACATGTAAATTACGGTAGCAGCAAATAAAAAGTTACAGACCTTTGTAAACAGATATCTGAGGCGTATTTTAAATATAAGACGGCCGGAAGAAATATCAAATGAAGAACTGTGGAGAAAAATCAACCAATGTCCAATATGTCACGAAATAAAAAATTGTATTGAATAGGCCACACATTGAGAAAACCAGACGGAGCCATCGAGAAGACTGCACTAGATTGGAATCCGCAAGGAGTAAAAAAGAAGAGACGGCCTAGGAAAACTTGGAAGCGATCAGTAGAGGAGGAAGCAAAGGAAAGAGGGAAAAGCTGGAAATAAGTGAAATGTCTGGCTGGAAGCAGAGTACGCTGGAGGAACTTTGCTGCTGCCCTATGTTCAATTTAGGAATTACAGGAAAGAAATAAAATAAACAAATAATAAATATAGTTGTGGTCTTCAAAATTAAAGAATTTGGGGACATTTTAGTGTATTTAATAAAATCTGTCAAGTTATCAATATTCCACGTTAAAGCGGTGTTGGAGTTTGAATTCGGGCCCGCTGAGTGGGAGCAAACGGCATTACCCCTAGATCACAGCGGTGGAATCAATTGAAATCAGTGCGAATAAAATGTTTAATTTAAGAATCAAAATATATATTCTACACGTTATGCATGTGAATGCACAAGCTGCATTTCTGTCATTGTGCATATTCCCACGTAGACAGCCTGATGGATTGTTTATGTAAAATAACTCTGTGGATTCAATACGCGTTAGTGGTGTGCATTTACTGCTGGAGGACGGTATAAACATCCCGGAAACTACACACTCAACCTTGAACAAGGACACATTTAAGAAAAATAATTGCATGATGTTGTAACTACATGAATTAACTACATATACCCAACAAGGTTCGGCATACAAATAATTAGAGTGTGGAAAAGTTCTGGAAATCCAGGGATTGCATACATTTCTATAATTCTTGTTTGCAGAATTTAAAATAAATTCTTCCTATCGTCTGACATCTTTCTTTTCTTTATTTAATCTCCCCATTTGTAGTCACCCATTATTCTCGTCATTTCAGACACATGATCTGCCAGAAGACGATTTACAACTCAGGATCATAAAAATACTTTCTTGATGATGTAAGAAGATGGATGGGCAGCCCAGATGAGTAACAAGCTCAATCCCAAGGCCACGCCCAAGACAAAACCAACATTTGAAACAACATACATCATTCACGCGTATTCATAATATACAAGGCAAATATCAAGGATGAGTGAGATGGAGAAACAATGTTCGGAGAACTAATTAGGCCCTAAATGTCTCCACAATGTGTCATATAATTGAGGAAACCCCCGAAAATCCTAGCCCAGAATCTTTTCCCGACCGGAAATCGAAACCGGCACTACTTCGACGGAGGCAATGATATTACCAATAATACCATTTCGGTGGTCACTATTGACTCTCATAACATTCCAAATTAAAAATGTACAATTTCTAACCAAACTAATTAAATATTAGGCTATTAGAAATAATTTTATGTTAGCTAGAAAGGTAGGTACATAGGTAATATGTTGTTGCTGCCTGAGAGATTTCTCAGGTCGGACCGTGGGAGAGTGGCGTGTTGAGATCTTTTAGGACGGATCGAAAGTGAAGTGAAAATATGCAAATTTTTGGGTAGAGTAAGAAAAATGAGGTATAGCAAAATTGTAGATTAATAGGATATATGTATTATTAATAATAATAATATCAATATGTTCTTTGGTTTCGATCTTCAATTATATTATATAATAAGTAGTCTTAATACGTTGAATAGCCTGATTGTGCATTTGATGTCTGTAGGGCTGGGTGAGGGGTGGTAAGGTCACGCAAGCGCACGCGCGTGTGTATGTGTGTGTGTGGGGGGTTTATATATATATATATATATATATATATATATATATATATATTTATTTATTTATTTATTCATTGCTTTATATATTTTATGTAGGTGTGTAGCCATGTAGGTATTTGTTTATTTTATTTTTTTATTCATGAAAAAATAATGCACGTACGGCCAAGCAGACCCGTGAGTAATGTAAATGCAAATGCATTTCCATTATTTTGAACAAAAAGGCAATAAATCCCATACCACATATATATATATATATATATATATATATATATAGATATTATAAATATATTTTTGACATTTGGCAATGAAGGCAAATATGATATGAAAAGAAAAATGAATGCTTGAGTCGGGATTCGAACTCGAGTCTCTAAAGTCTGTACCTTTAACGCTCTAACCAACTGAGCTACTCAAGAATTCCAATACAAGCATACAATTTTCTTATACATGTAGTATTCTCAATTCACACAAGAGGTAGCTGAAATTGTTCCAACTGCCATCTCGCGGCTAACGTAACAGTTAAGCAAATTTTTTAAAGAGAATATTTACTTTATAGCAGTAACGCTTTTATATATAGATATTATAAATATATTTTTGACATTTGGCAATGAAGGCAAATATGATATGAAAAGAAAAATGAATGCTTGAGTCGGGATTCGAACTCGAGTCTCTAAAGTCTGTACCTTTAACGCTCTAACCAACTGAGCTACTCAAGAATTCCAATACAAGCATACAATTTTCTTATACATGTAGTATTCTCAATTCACACAAGAGGTAGCTGAAATTGTTCCAACTGCCATCTCGCGGCTAACGTAACAGTTAAGCAAATTTTTTAAAGAGAATATTTACTTTATAGCAGTAACGCTTTTATATATAGATATTATAAATATATTTTTGACATTTGGCAATGAAGGCAAATATGATATGAAAAGAAAAATGAATGCTTGAGTCGGGATTCGAACTCGAGTCTCTAAAGTCTGTACCTTTAACGCTCTAACCAACTGAGCTACTCAAGAATTCCAATACAAGCATACAATTTTCTTATACATGTAGTATTCTCAATTCACACAAGAGGTAGCTGAAATTGTTCCAACTGCCATCTCGCGGCTAACGTAACAGTTAAGCAAATTTTTTAAAGAGAATATTTACTTTATAGCAGTAACGCTTTTATATATAGATATTATAAATATATTTTTGACATTTGGCAATGAATGCAAATATGATATGAAAAGAAAAATGAATGCTTGAGTCGGGATTCGAACTCTAGTCTCTAAAGTCTGTACCTTTAACGCTCTAACCAACTGAGCTACTCAAGAATTCCAATACAAGCATACAATTTTCTTATACATGTAGTATTCTCAATTCACACAAGAGGTAGCTGAAATTGTTCCAACTGCCATCTCGCGGCTAACGTAACAGTTAAGCAAATTTTTTAAAGAGAATATTTACTTTATAGCAGTAACGCTTTTATATATAGATATTATAAATATATATATATATTTTTTTTTAAATTTGCTTAACTGTTACGTTAGCCGCGAGATGGCAGTTGGAACAATTTCAGCTACCTCTTGTGTGAATTGAGAATACTACATGTATAAGAAAATTGTATGCTTGTATTGGAATTCTTGAGTAGCTCAGTTGGTTAGAGCGTTAAAGGTACAGACTTTAGAGACTCCAGTTCGAATCCCGACTCAAGCATTCATTTTTCTTTTCATATCATATTTGCCTTCATTGCCAAATGTCAAAAATATATTTATAATATCTATATATAAAAGCGTTACTGCTATAAAGTAAATATTCTCTTTAAAAAATTTGCTTAACTGTTACGTTAGCCGCGAGATGTTAGTTGGAACAATTTCAGCTACCTCTTGTGTGAATTGAGAATACTACATGTATAAGAAAAATTGTATGCTTGTATTGGAATTCTTGAGTAGCTCAGTTGGTTAGAGCGTTAAAGGTACAGACTTTAGAGACTCGAGTTCGAATCCCGACTCAAGCATTCATTTTTCTTTTCATATCATATTTGCCTTCATTGCCAAATGTCAAAAATATATTTATAATATCTATATATAAAAGCGTTACTGCTATAAAGTAAATATTCTCTTTAAAAAATTTGCTTAACTGTTACGTTAGCCGCGAGATGGCAGTTGGAACAATTTCAGCTACCTCTTGTGTGAATTGAGAATACTATATGTATAAGAAAATTGTATGCTTGTATTGGAATTCTTGAGTAGCTCAGTTGGTTAGAGCGTTAAAGGTACAGACTTTAGAGACTCGAGTTCGAATCCCGACTCAAGCATTCATTTTTCTTTTCATATCATATTTGCCTTCATTGCCAAATGTCAAAAATATATTTATAATATCTATATATAAAAGCGTTACTGCTATAAAGTAAATATTCTCTTTAAAAAATTTGCTTAACTGTTACGTTAGCCGCGAGATGGCAGTTGGAACAATTTCAGCTACCTCTTGTGTGAATTGAGAATACTACATGTATAAGAAAATTGTATGCTTGTATTGGAATTCTTGAGTAGCTCAGTTGGTTAGAGCGTTAAAGGTACAGACTTTAGAGACTCGAGTTCGAATCCCGACTCAAGCATTCATTTTTCTTTTCATATCATATTTGCCTTCATTGCCAAATGTCAAAAATATATTTATAATATCTATATATAAAAGCGTTACTGCTATAAAGTAAATATTCTCTTTAAAAAATTTGCTTAACTGTTACGTTAGCCGCGAGATGGCAGTTGGAACAATTTCAGCTACCTCTTGTGTGAATTGAGAATACTACATGTATAAGAAAATTGTATGCTTGTATTGGAATTCTTGAGTAGCTCAGTTGGTTAGAGCGTTAAAGGTACAGACTTTAGAGACTCGAGTTCGAATCCCGACTCAAGCATTCATTTTTCTTTTCATATCATATTTGCCTTCATTGCCAAATGTCAAAAATATATTTATAATATCTATATATAAAAGCGTTACTGCTATAAAGTAAATATTCTCTTTAAAAAATTTGCTTAACTGTTACGTTAGCCGCGAGATGGCAGTTGGAACAATTTCAGCTACCTCTTGTGTGAATTGAGAATACTACATGTATAAGAAAATTGTATGCTTGTATTGGAATTCTTGAGTAGCTCAGTTGGTTAGAGCGTTAAAGGTACAGACTTTAGAGACTCCAGTTCGAATCCCGACTCAAGCATTCATTTTTCTTTTCATATCATATTTGCCTTCATTGCCAAATGTCAAAAATATATTTATAATATCTATATATAAAAGCGTTACTGCTATAAAGTAAATATTCTCTTTAAAAATTTGCTTAACTGTTACGTTAGCCGCGAGATGGCAGTTGGAACAATTTCAGCTACCTCTTGTGTGAATTGAGAATACTACATGTATAAGAAAATTGTATGCTTGTATTGGAATTCTTGAGTAGCTCAGTTGGTTAGAGCGTTAAAGGTACAGACTTTAGAGACTAGAGTTCGAATCCCGACTCAAGCATTCATTTTTCTTTTCATATCATATTTGCCTTCATTGCCAAATGTCAAAAAATATATTTATAATATCTATATATAAAAGCGTTACTGCTATAAAGTAAATATTCTCTTTAAAAAATTTGCTTAACTGTTACGTTAGCCGCGAGATGGCAGTTGGAACAATTTCAGCTACCTCTTGTGTGAATTGAGAATACTACATGTATAAGAAAATTGTATGCTTGTATTGGAATTCTTGAGTAGCTCAGTTGGTTAGAGCGTTAAAGGTACAGACTTTAGAGACTCGAGTTCGAATCCCGACTCAAGCATTCATTTTTCTTTTCATATCATATTTGCCTTCATTGCCAAATGTCAAAAATATATTTCTAATATCTATATATAAAAGCGTTACTGCTATAAAGTAAATATTCTCTTTAAAAAATTTGCTTAACTGTTACGTTAGCCGCGAGATGGCAGTTGGAACAATTTCAGCTACCTCTTGTGTGAATTGAGAATACTACATGTATAAGAAAATTGTATGCTTGTATTGGAATTCTTGAGTAGCTCAGTTGGTTAGAGCGTTAAAGGTACAGACTTTAGAGACTCGAGTTCTAATCCCGACTCAAGCATTCATTTTTCTTTTCATATCATATATATATATATATACATATATAGGTAATATGTTATTTAACAATATTCATTAACATTGTTATTCAAGTCTCTAAATGAAAAAGCAGATAAATGTTGCATCGAGACCAATCATTTCAAGTTTTAGGTTATTTTACGTGACATATATCTCAGACACATGGCTTCACATCCATTCCGAAGGAAGCGTTAATCAGAATTTTTAAATGTTGAATTATTTTCCTTGGACGTGATGTAGATTATTTTTTTCTTTCGAGTAAATATGTATTTATTTTATATTTATTTGGGTTCGTGGAATTTGCCTTTAAAAAATCCATCGTCCTTAGCCAGATTTGAACCAGCGAACCTTGGAACTACTTATCTCTCGGAATTAACAAAATCCTTTCATATCAAATACGAAATTTAATCCTTTCCTTCCATTTATGGTAATAATAATGATTAATAATAATAATTTCAAATACAGAAATCACTCTGTTTCTTCTTTTTATTTCCTCTTTTGTCTTACAATGTTTCTGTTAGTAGCCTAAGTAATATTTGTTTTATACTATTTACTGCAAATATTTAAAATATGCATTTATGACTTAGAAGATCTAAACAACCGATTCATACTATTAAGGCGTCTTTTAAAAAAGAATATCTAATTTAACGTAAAAAGTTACTTAATAAAATTAAACATTTTCGTTACAATAGGGCCTATATACAATATTGTTTTATTAGTAATTGTTGTTTTTAACAACTGGATATAACATTTAGGAGTAGTAGTTATACATATGTTCCAAGTACATACTCTGTTTGATTAAAGTTAATATAATTTTTGTTAAAATTATCGTTTGAAGCTAAGGTTTGGTCGGTGGAATACTTACCTTCCTCTTCGGCGGAGTGTGGAACTTAAATGGCCATGTTTTTTTTTTCTTTCTTCTGGATATGTGCTGTCCTGTACTGACTTGGGAGGTGACTCTAACATATCAAAAGAGACTCGCATCGATGAACGTCTTTAGAGAAAGGTGTGCATTACGCTTTTCTTACATGCGAAACAAAACAGTTTGTTATATGCATATACCGTACTGAAATTAAACAACCTACAGAGCGCACGAATGACTATCAGGTGTAAACAGAAGAGTACACAAGTGCTGTACTACATTGAACGGTATGACAACATGCGGAGCGTCTTCATAAATTCATATACAGTAAAACCTGTCTATGAAGGAACATCCATCCATCCATAGTAATTCTGCCCGAGGGCAGGTCTTTCACTCCAATCATAGCATGTTTATGCTATGCTTTGCAGCTTTACTAAGGAATTGTAGGTGTGGTAGCTTCCCGTTACTTTCCACACCGGTGAAGGATGATGATGATGATTATGATAATGATAAGGATGATGATGATGATGGCCACATGATTTCGGGGACCGTTTGGGCCTAAAGGTTTCCTGACATTTGTCTTACAGGTGAGGAAAAACCCCGACAAAAATGTCACCCAGAAAAACTGTCCCGACCAGGGATCGAAACCGGGACCGCTGCGTGACAAGGCAGCAAGCTACCTCGAGACCACAGTGGTGAAGGAACATGACGGTTCCTTAAATATATTTCCATCGTGGCAGTTTTCCTTCTTATAAATGGTTCCCAAATTACAAGCTTGAATTTTCTCACGCAGTGTAAGGGCTTTACATGCACGCTTTAAAGACATAACGTATTGAACTGAAATACAGACAAAATAGTGCATGTAACACAGCTCAGTTTGCACGGCAATAGAAAACAACTCTATTACACAAAAACCAGAAGGAACTCAACTACTAAGGACTGAAGAGTTTCCCAACTCCCTCGCAGGTAAGGAAAAGCGCAGGATTTCCCGCTGCCATGCATAAGCAAGGGTATCCCCGCAATAAAATGGCAACACAAGACGGTAAACCGATAGACGATTTTACATGTAAAATCGCACCGTTCTGGAGATTTTTTCCGTCTCTACAGGTTTCCTTCTTATAAAGGTTCCTACTAAGACAGGTTTCACTATCATCATCATCATCCGGTATCATGGCAGCTGCCGCCGTCTTCCGGAAACCAAACGCCATTCCTCTCTGTCCATACATTGATCTTCCTCCATTCCTCTGATATTCATAGCTGCTTGTACCCCTTCTATCCAAGTTTTCTTCGGTCTTCCTCTCCCTCCCTTCCATTGGAATACATTCCATAACAATTTTGGCAATATTTGCTCTGGCATTCTTTTGACATGACCATACCACTGTAATCTTTTCTTTTCTATAATGTCTATCATGTCCGGCTCCTCTTGTACACCCATAATTTCCCTTATTTCTTTATTTAGTATTCTATCCATTCTAGATTTTCCAGCTGATCGTCCTAAAACATCCATTTTTGTACTTAAAATTATTTTCATTTCCCTGGTAGGAATTTGCCAGACTTCAGCACCATATGTTAAAATGCTCTGAAATATGGTTTGATATATTTGTAATTTTCTATTTTTTTGTAATATTTTTGCTCCACCAAACAGAGATTAAAGCATTTATTGCTTGTTTTGTTTGTGCGATTCTATTTTTAATTTCCACTGTGTTATCGCCTGAATGGTCTAATTTTGTTCCTAAATAAGTGCATTCAATACTAGGTTTTAGTTCTTCTCCATTGTTGAAATTTATATTTTCCATTTCTTCTCCTATACACAGGTATTTAGTTTTCTCAATGTTTATATAAAGTCCCCATTTTTCATATTCTTCTTTTAGTTTTTTTAGCCATATATTCTATGTTTCAATATATATATATATATATATTCATATGTATTCTGTAGTAAATTGAGATTCATGGGATATACAGCAGGATACACAAAGTGGGATCACAAACGCTATGATGAAATATTTAAGGAACTACTGTAGGCATACATTTAGAACCGGTGATTGAATACATACATAGATACCAGGACAACTCGATGAATCATTTGCGACGAATGCGTTCAGATAGAATTCCCAAGGTCTATTGTCCAACAGGGAAGAGATCTCTGGGCCGTTCAAGGAAACGCTGGATACAAAATTCATCAGTGAGATCTTAACAGGCCTATAGGCCTAAGACTTGGTTGGATGAAGAAGAAGAAGAAGAAGAAGATATATTCTGTAACAGGAGCTCACCGACAAGTTCTTAGGAACGGTACATCATACAGAGAGGATCGTTTTTATATTAAGGAACATGCACGTAGTTTGTGATTTCTGCGCATTGGTTAAGATGCTTTTCAGTAAGACTCGGAATTTGAATAAAATAATATTGTACAAAACAATCGTCCAAATCTGATAAGCAGGGTAGGATTGTGATTGATATGGTAAAAACCACCATTCAATTAATTCGGCCAATCAACCGAGCTCTTGTGGCAACTCGATGATAAGCAGGGTAGGATTGTGATTGATATGGTAAAAACCACCATTCAATTAATTCGGCCAATCAACCGAGCTCTTGTGGCAACTCGAGATTCGTAACCAAACTTTTGGTACCAACCCAAAGAAAAAAGCTAGGTCTTGGATACATGACGTAGAGCGCACCTTGATCAATGCGCAGAAATCATAAACGATGTGTTCGGGAGTAAATGTTTTCTAACAAAAAGAATCCCCTAGATATGACCTATCAATCGTTCACAAAGATTTGTCAGTAATGTCCTGGATCATGTCGAAACTTTGGAACCAGTGGCCATCAGCCAACCTTGAATCTGTGAAACTGAAAACCGAAGAAACCTTTCTTTATCATATATATATAGTAGTAGGACTTTATTAGACAAAAAGTAAGATATTTACAATATTATTTACAAATATGGGTCGCACGGGCAGTAAGCCGTACGTGCTGTTGACAGTCCGTTACAATAAAGTAATAATTGGTACTAGTTTAAAGAAGAATAAACAACAAAAACAGCAATAACATTACAATTACATAAAGAAAACACAATAATAATATTACAATTAAATAATTACACAATAGCATTATACACTAAAAACATTAACATTACAATTACATAAAGAAAACACAATAATATTACAATTAAGTAATAACACAATAGCATTATACACTAATAAAAAACATTAACATACAATTACATAAAGAAAACACATTAATATTACAATTAAATAATAGCACAATAGCATTATACACTAATTAATTTATATATAATTCTTAATAATTAATGGTATTGCATTTTGATAACATATATTTATTCATGAATGAGTGTTGTCCTTATTTTTCGCGTTTTGTCCAGAAATTTACCAAGGTTTATCCAATTTTCTGGATTTACCAATAACTCCTAGCATGCCAATCTTTCCCGATTTGAATTTAGAAATTATATATATATATATATATATATATATATATGCGTGTGTGTGTGTGCCAAAGGAATATAATTTTGGGATCGTATGACACCTAATTGAAATTTTAAGCTATTGGAATGGAAGTTTTGTTTCCCCCCCCCCCCGTTGTTCGAGTAGTACAGTATTTTCCTGTACGATATGTTCTAGCAGTGAAAAAAATTACCAATGTCACCAGGTTTTCTTTACAACATTTTTTTATTCTGTCCTGGAAATTTCAGAATTGTAATGCACTTCTTAAGTTGGAGAATCTGGATGGAGGAGTTACGTTAACCTGATGATATGCTAGGTAATAACTGATAATGAAGCACCAGGAGAGTCCTTAATCTAAACTTAACCTAAATCCAGACCATGGACGACCACGAATAATTCCCTTTAAGAAAACAAATCTGTGGTGTAACCGGAAATAGAACGCGGGACCGCATGAACTGTAGTCAGAAGCTCTTGACTTTTAGCCAACGATATTACTGTATTTGAAACTATGTGCATCTGATAAACTGAATGCATTATCTTGAAATTCCGAGTGTGCTGCTGAGAGAAAAAAAAATCTGACAAATGGTTACTGTGACACAGTGCCATTAAACCCTTAATAACTTGATATTTCACATCAGTTCACATGCGATAAAGCTTCTGCATTGCTCTACTAAATTACTGTAATATCAATGTAGTTTATTTCACTTAGTTCAAGAAGGATATATTCGACATTATTATGAAATAGAAAATAAGAAAATTCCTATTCTACCATGAATATTTGTTACCGGTGATAGACTGAAAAAAAAAAAATCTACATAGTTAGGAAATTTAGCATCTATTAATAGAATAATCTATAAAATACAAATTAAATATATATATATATATATATATATATATACATATATATATTATTATTAAATTCATTGATGTTCACTCATTCTAGACCAAATTTATGGAACATATTAAGCGAAAAAGGAATTCCACTACACTTGATAGCAGTAATTAAGAAAATATATGAGAAAACAAAAATAAAAATAAATCAAAGAGAACCAATACATATATAGCAAGAGGAGTTACACAAGGTTGTCCACTATCAACCACTCTTTTTAACATTTATTTCGACGACATGATAGGATCATGTAAGCAAATGACGACTGGGGGAATTAACTTAGGAAATATGGTAATAAAAACAGTAGCCTTTGCAGATGACCAGATTTTAATAACAAAAACAGATGACGAATTACAAAGAATGCTATATAAACTAAATGAAATATCAAAAAATACAACATGGAAATATCCTCACAAAAATAAAAAACAATGGCCTTCAAGGGTGCTCATCCAGTTCGGACAAAGATTATATTAGAAAATAAACCAATATAACAAGTAGTAAGACATAACTTCCTACGTTGCGAAATATCATACACAGCGGAAACAGATATAAATAACAAACTAAATAAGTTTAATTATATAACAGGAACACTAAAAAGAACTTTGAAAAATAAAGCCAGGAAAGACTCTATAATGAAATTATACAAGACAATGGCAGTGCATATTATTACTTACGGATCCGAAACATGGACAGCGACAACACAGAAATCTGCCGGAATACAAGCTGCTGAAATGAGATTCCTCAGACCAATAGCAGGATATCAAAGAACAGGCAAAAAACATAACGAAATAAGACAACTACTAAAAGTAGAGGAATTAAACACAACAATAGAGAAATACAGAACAAACTGGAAAGAATATTTGGCAAGGATGACTGAGAATAGAATACCAAAATCAGCATAAAATTATTCACCACGAGGAAGAAGAAGTTTGGGAAGACCAAGGAAAATATGGAAAGAGCAGCAATTTAGAGCCGGAAAAGGCTAGTAAAGAAGCCTAAACCGTGAAGAAGAAGGGGTAGAAGAAGAAGATGTTCACTCATCTAAAATGTATGAGTGAATGGTTATTCACTGACATTATAAATAATTGTTAACAATACTGCTTTAATTTAACTCTTCTAGTATATAATTAGATAGAAAATGTTTACTCTTGAACCAGGATATGAACAGAAGATTAATTCCTCTCGTGTGCTTGCTCCTGGAGTGTGTCAATATGCAGCTCAATTATAGAGCGCCAGGACGAAAATCTGGAGAAAATGGGTTCAGATCCCGACTCAGGATCATTTGTCTCTCTAGTTGTGTTAACCATGACCTATACGTGACTTGTTGGAAATATTATTTTTTCATGTATTCTGTTATATATTACTGGAAGCACTTCTTATACTACATTTTATTATAGTATATTAATTATATCATACAACTAAAGAGAAAAAATTCTTCCTAAACTGGGATTTGAATCCAAGATCTTCAGCTTACGCGCTGGCGCAATAAACCATTGTGGTATTTAGGCAATCCACGGAGAGACACAAATTTTCTCTATTTAAAATTTCCGTATACCTTATCAGTGAACTTCTATCCATATCACAACAGGGTCCTTTCTACTAAGATTGCATTATAATGGGAATATAGCGTAGCTTCCCTTGCAATCAGCATTGAACCGTGGCTTGGTTCTCCTTCTGTTGTTTGTCCTTTGTTTGACTAGGCCGTTGATTACTGCTTCTATTGTTATCAGGGCGTTTAAATCCTTTTCATGTATGTACTTTAATTGGTTTGAGTAATCATCTAGTGCATCTTCCAGTTTTTCCGTATTTATCATTCTGGTTTCATGACTATGTTTGGCATTAAAGTTTTTGGGCAATCGTTGGCTTCCTTTTTCGATGACGATCCTGCATTCGATGGGAATGTGTTTTCTTATTACTATGTTATCGTGTGTCTGCCGTCCCATGAGGCGCATTTGTTTCATATTCCCGAATATCACATCGATAGTACTTGTGCCGTTATGAGAGAAGTACGTTTCGGCTTGAGGATCACTGAGTAGTGTGAAACCTTCTTGCTGTAGGTATTCAAAAACGTGGATAGCTTTCTGACTTGGACGGTCTAGTCTATAGTTCAGGTCCCCTGCTAATAATATAGCCTCGTTCTTGGGCATGCTATGGAGAGCAATGCTTATCTCATCTATCTTCTCTGTAGGCATGCATTCTGGTTAGAAGTAAGCACATGTGATGTAGCATAGCTTGCGTTTTACACCTATGATATTATTTGTTTTATATATCACTTCGAAGGGTGCCAGTTTCGGGCTTAGGAGGCATGAGATTCCGCCTTTGGGTCTCCCTAGTAATGCCTGGGTTGCGAAGGTGTGTATTCGATAGTGGTTCGGTGTGCTCCATGGATGTCTTAGAAACGTTTCCACTAGGACTATAATATCTTGTCCGTCGAATATATCGCCTGCTATCATATTTGTTGCATTTGTTGGGCCCTCTATATTCCATGTTATACATTTCAGTACGGTCTCGTTTATTGTATCGTTATTGTTGGATGGGACTCGTTCATTGTCGTGTGAGAGATGCGCTGTCTCCTTAGGATCTGTAGGATGAAGAACCAGACTCCCAGTGCATCTGTGAGCTGTGCGCTGAACACTGTGACCGTTACCATGTTGTGTCGTGTCGGAGGCGAGACGTGTCCCTGAGGGCTTACTGTGGAGGTGACAACGGTGAACCATGGTGAATTAACTGAAAATTATGCACATTGCGCGCTCTTCATTATTATTATTATTATTATTATTATTATTATTATTATTATTATTATTATTATCCCTCCATGGTATACTTACCTTGTCGTGGTGGAGTGACTTGCGTGCTTAAATGATCCTGAGAGCTATGCCAGCGGTAGCATTGCTGCCGATAGGGTTACAGATGCCGGACTGGTCGAAGGTAATAAGCCAGACGAAAAAAGTACCTTGGTCGAACGAGTGACGATCTTTAACCGTAAAAATAAACCGTCAAGAAATGCGGACATGGGTTCAATTGGGGTAAAATTTTCCGGACGTCAAATAGTCCCGCATTCGGTTCTCCGGGTGGGGACTACTTCAGGGAACCCATGTCAAAGGCTCAAACACAGGTACATGTTCCTAGGAACATGGAATGTTAGGACTTTATACAATAGCGGGGAACTATAGATATTAACGCGGGAATTAGATAAATCGCTCCTAGATATAGTCGCTTTACAGGAAGTTAGGTGGCCAGGAGAAGGTAGTCAGGAATCAGGAAGCTTTGCATTATACTACGGGGGTGCAGAAAGACCTGCATTTGGAACGGGTTTTTTAGTCAGGAGGAGGATCCTATTCGCTATCCGAGATATTAAGCTTGTTAGTGATAGGATATCATACATAATTCTAAAGGGTAAAAACATGATTTTATAATTGTAAATGTACGTGCCCCCATAGAAGATAAAGATGACAAGATCAACGATGAGTTCTATGAAGAATTAGAACGCGTATTTGATAGCCTTTCACGATATCATATGAAAATTGTCTTAGGAGATTTTAATGCAAAAGTGGGGCGGGAAGATATATTCACACCAACAATAGGCAAATTCAGTCTTCATGAAGATAGTAACGACAATGGGGTTACATTAGTCACCTTTGCCACATCAAGAATCTCATTGTTAAGAGCACAACATTTCAGCATAAGGATATTCATAAATAAACTTGGACGTCTCCAGATGGAGAAACTCGAAACCAGATAGATCATGTATTAGTGGACAAACGCTGGCACAGTAGCATCACCAATTGTAGTTCAGTTAGAGGCACAGACTGCAATTCGGATCATCATCTGGTCAGGGGGAAAATTAGACAACAGCTATCGCCTCTGAGAGGAACTAACGCTAATGCTGATTCTGTAAAATTTGAATTAAGAAACTTGAAAAATGATGAAATGCGGCAAAAATATCAAATCAAAATTGCTAATAGATTTGAAGTACTGGAAACTTCAGATGACAATGTGGCAAACGAAGAAGAAACTGATATAAATAAAGAATGGGAGGCTATAAGAGATACTATTAAATTGTCAGCATCAGAAAGCATTGGTTATTTAAAAAAGAGGCAAAACAAGAAATGGTTTGATGAGGAATGTACCGACATTGTAAAGAAAAAAAAACTAGCTAAAAATGAAATGGTTACACGAGCCAAATGAGGTAAATTTAGAGCAATTGGGTAGTATTAGACGGGAAACCACCAAGTTACTAAAGAGTAAAAAGAGGGAATATTTGAGAGAGAAGATTAATGATCTTGAAATGAATGCAAAAAATAGGAACATTAGAGAATTATATCAGGGAATTAGGATAGAGAAGAAAGGGTTTCAGGCTAGAACAAACATAATTTGGAATGAAAATGGGGATATGATTGCAGATTCCAGGAGTATATTAAATAGATGGAAAAGTTACTTTAATCAGCTATTAAATGTACATACATGAACAGGATATTGAGGAGGATAATTTACAGACAGCAGAAATGCTAGTCGCAGAACCAAGTGCATTAGAGGTTGAAATGGCGATTGAAAAATTGAAGATGTGTAAAGCATCAGGTTCAGATGAGATCCCAACAGAACTGATAAAATCAGGGGGAGAAAAATTGATGGACAAGATACGCTGGTTGCTTAGTATGATTTGGGAAAAAGAAGCTCTTCCAGATGAATGGAAAGAATCAATTATCATACCAATTTATAAGAAAGGAGATAAAACTGATTGGAACAACTACAGGGGTATCTCATTACTTTCAACTTCATACAAAATTCTAACAAATATATTAGTCAGCAGACTTACTCTCTATATTGATGGCATTCTAGGAGATCATCAATGTGGATTTAGAAGAAACAGGTCTACAACAGATCAGATTTTTAGTATAAGACAGATTTTAGAAAAGAAATGGGAATATAATGGTACTGTACATCAACTATACGTAGACTTCAAAAACGCATATGATTCAATTAAGAGGGAGAAGTTATATAGTATCTTGTTGGAGTTTGGAATTCCTAAAAAGTTAGTTAGACTTATACGAATGTGTCTAAATGGCACAAAGAGTAGGGTGTGTGTTGGCAAACAGTTTTCGGACACTTTTGAAATCCAGAATGGGTTGAAGCAAGGAGATGCACTATCTCCTCTACTATTTAATTTTGTACTAGAGCATGCCGTTAAATCTTTAGTGAATGAGGACGGCTTACAACTCAATGGTATTAATAAGCTGTTAGTTTATGCTGATGATGTAGTACTACTGGCCGATAGCGAGGAGATACTAAAGAACAACTCGCACACACTATTGAGTAACACTAAGGAATTAGGACTGGAAGTAAATATCAATAAAACTAAATATATGGTCACACGTAGAAATACATTTTAGAATGGAAATGGACAGCTAATGACAAATAAGGGAAATTTTGAGGAAGTGGCTGAATTCAAATACCTAGGAACAATAATCACAAATAGGAATGAGATGCACAAAGAAATTAAACATAGGCTCAATTTTTGAAATGCATGCTATTATGCATTGCAGAGACTCTTGATGTCCCAACTCCTTTCAAAAAACGTTAAACTGAAAATATATAAAACTATTATTCTACCAGTAATATTATATGGATGCGAAACATGGACTCTTACTTTAAGGGAGGAAAGGAGATTGCGAGTATTTGAGAATAAGGTACGTAGAAGAATTTTTGGACCAAGGAGAAATGAACAATGAATTACATGGTCTTTATAGAAATTCAGATATAATAAGAACAGTTAAGTCTCGTAGACTGCGATGGGCAGGACATGTAGCACGTATGGGGAATGAAAGACGTGCATGGATGCTTCTTGTAGGAAATCCAAAGGCAAAACGCCCAGTTGGTAGATAAAGAATGAGGTGGGAGAATAACATTAACTATGATTTGAGGGAAGTAGATTATACAGGGAATGATTGGAAAGCATTATCTCAGGATAGGGATGTATGGAGAGCTTATGTCCGCGCGGCCATGAACCTACGGGGTTCGATAGTGCCAGTGAGTAAGTATTATTATTATTATTACTATTATTATTACTGTTATTATTGTTATTATAATTATAATTATTATTATTATTGTTATTTTGGGGAATTCATTCAGTTGCAAATCAGCTAATTAACTACAGTAAACGCTCCTTATTCACGACTCTGTTGTTCGCATTTTCATCATTCGCGGGTTAAAAAATTGCAACGTAGTCCTATTTTCGCGGCTGAAATTTCTTTATTCGCGGATTCAATCGGTATATTAGAAGTATTAGTATCCTTCATTAACGCATCGGCAACTTTTTTAGTGCAGGCACGTGCTAAGGCGTCTTTTACAAAGAGCGATTCAAACCAAATGGACAAATAAAAAAAAATATCAAAGTTAAAAACATTATTTTCACTAATCCTAAAATGCATTGTTAAAAGCCGCCGAAGTATTGCACGTGCCGCTATATCCGTTGTAAAATGCCGCCCTCGCCAAGATCGGTGTTTTATTGTTTCAACTTGTCTTCATTGCAATAATTTTGATTGAATAACACGTATGTCTTCTGCTTTGTTCCCAATGTATAATGTAGAGTAAAAGGAAAGGAATATTAGTTCCGAAGCAGAAAAAAAGTGTTCCGCGTAAAGTAAAGATAGAAACGCTTGACCGTTTACGTGTTAGCTAATTGTTTACATCCATATCACGTAGTTTCAATGTTAATGAATTAACTGTATGGTTAATCAAGAAATCGGAACACAAATAAGGAATTCTATCGCTGAATTCACAACTGAATATCAAAAATTAATTGAAAGACCTTTTAAAAGCGGAAAAACAGGAAACAATTATTAACTTTTTAAGCATTTGGCTAATCCTGACAATCATAATTAATAGAAGTTGTTCAAAATATCTCATATTAAATAGGTTTTATTTTAATAATTTTTATTTTATTTTGTAACCTTGGAATGTTATGATCTACATACACATACAACTTAGTATTCCATATTCACAGTTTCTGTGTTTCCCCCAGTGTGAACCTTATGTCTGAGTACATTCATTTCAATATTACGGTATCATATCGCATCGTACAATTTTTACATAATACAATTAATGCTGTTGGTTATGGAAAAGTAGGTACATCGGTGGGTTCACTAGCGCGCTCTATAGCCCGTATCTTAAGTATTTTTGAATGCCCAGATTTTCATTTTCGACATTTCTGGCGTTCTCTCCTGGCATTGGCTTATTTGTAACCCTCTTCTGAAATTGGGGCGCCTAGAAGGCGGAGTTACGTTACCCCGATGATATGATGGGTGATAAATGATATTAAAGCGCCAGGAGATTTCTTAACCTAAACTAAATCTAAAACCCAGATCATGGGCGACCACAGGAATGATTGTCTTTAAGGAAAAATTCCAATGGTTTGACCGGGACTCGAATCCGGGGCCTCTTGAACAGTAGTAAGAAACGCTGACCACTAGCCCATGAGGCTGATCCTCTTATGTCAATTTAATCCAGTTGATATTTCCAACATCCAGTACTTATATATGTATATACAGGCGATAAATTGAGATTCTTCATAATATTAGAAGCTACCAACAATTCACACGATTCTCTGTCAACAAATGACCCGTGTAAATATAACTATCTTAAACTAACAAATCATGCAGTTGATGAACGAAATGAATTACGTTGTATTGATTTTTATCAAATTTTCTCTACGGAATAAAAGTACTGTGATACACAAATATCATATAAATTCGTATAATCTTGTACAAAGTCAGAAACGAATAAACGCAAATTGCAAATATTAATTCTCCCATCAGAAACAGAAATCCCTTTTTCCTAAGAAAATATTGCCTCAAGTAATCAATACGACGAAATCATCTGGAAAAATAAAATAGAGCAGAGTTTCTTGGAATGTATGTAATATTATCTTCCTACCAGAATAAATATTTAAAATAATAACAAGACATTTTTCGCTTTACAAATCAGGATTTCCTGTAGTTGTGAAAATAAAGCGATATCCTGGCATACTATTCAAAAGTAACTAAAAACAATCATAAAAAATTCTAAATATTTCATATTATATGACGAAGAAGTTACTGCATCACAGGTCTTGGATTTGATTCTCAGTTACACCAATACTAATATATATATATATACTAGGGTTACAACGTTTTAGACTTTTGTGAAATAACATATTTCCTGTATAATAGATGGGTGTACTTTTGCTTAAAACCATCGAAAGAGGTCTTCACTTCACTGTGCTTCAAGAAAAGGTCACCCCCAAATTAATATTAAATATTGATATATAAATATATTTCGGGGTGACCCTTTCTTGAAGCTCAGTGAAATGAAGGCATTTTTCAATGGTTTTTAAGTACAAATTCACCCATTCATTGCACATAGAATATTTTATTTGACAAAAATCCAAAAAGTTATAACCGTAGAAAGTTAAAACTTTTTTAACTTTTGTGAATTATAGAATATTTCCTGTGCAAGGAATGGGTGAAATTGTGCTTAAAACCATCGAAAAACGCCTTCATTTCACTGAGCTTCAATATTAAGTATTGATATATAAATATATTTGGAGGTGACCTTCTCTTGAAGCTCAGTGAAATGAAGACCCTTTTTAATGATAAAAATCCATCCATTCATTGTACAGGAAATATTTCATTTCACAAAAGTCCAAAAAGTTATAACCCTAATTTATACATTAAAATCTTATTAATCTTCGTTAGTTTCATTGTGTGTAAAGTTTACATTACAGGCGATTAAATGCAAATCAAGCTAACATAAGGCCAATTGTAATAGTTAATCTATTATGGAAATTAAATTATATGGGTGCATAGCTTAAGGGATTATGTTCGAACACTAATTAAATTCCATTTGAGGGTCTCGGTGGACTTAGTGGTTAATATATGCTCGCCTCGGTTAGGAGATTCCGTGGATTTAGGACGTAAAATATCCTGGGTAAGGCTCTCTGAGAAAGGGAAAAAAGGGACCTGTGTCTAGATTTAAGGCACGTAAATTACCTTCATACCATACGTGGTGATTTTAAAACCTTCCTCGACCAGATTTGAGTTGGGAAGTTAATTTCGTGGACATCGCATTAAGTAATTTGAGTAAGTGTGCACTACATTATATTAAAAAGTTTATGTAATAAAACTGAAATGAAAATCAATATATTTCATACTATCTCGTTTCAATATTTCACAATTATACAAAAATGGCGGAAAATGGAACATTAAAGTAATATTTATTGTGTATATCCATACATCCCCATATGGGGCAAGGGTGTTCTCTTGCGGGAGTTATAAATCAAGCTAATTTAGATATCAAGTAATGAATTAATTTGGCGTTTACTTGATGAAAATTAATTTTTCATTAATTAAATAAAAATAAAACTGTTAAAGTCTTTACGATTTTCATATTTATTTCAATATAAATTCGTTACAGCTGTTTCAGTACTCTGTACTTTTTTCAGACGAATACCATGACTACAAATTAGTTTTGTTATTACATATACACTCAAGTACATAACAATTATAACTATGCATCTGAATGTAAACAAAAACAGTGTAACAAACCTTCTTTTAATATGAATTTTAAAAAAAGGTGATACTTTTAAATCCAGTTTGGAATTTAACAGCCTATTTCTCTTCTTGAATTTATTTATTTCTACAATTTCTAAAATATCTACTTTTTTCCCTTTGTTACAAACATGTAACACTTTAAAATTTGAAGTAAAACAATGATCGTATTGAAGTATCTATATTTCTGTTATATGCTCTCATATGTTCTTTTATACGAGAACCCGCAGCAAAGGCGCATACCGCTGAACAGAAACGAAGAAAACGAGATTGATAGAACACCAGAAGAACCAAATACAGAAAACCCGTGGGTGAGAGTTGGAAGGGCACGACGCAGAGAAAGGAGAACACCGGCCGAAACGTCATGGATAGGGTCCAGACAAGAAGAGACGGATCTCCAAGCAGCAGGGAAAATGACATGGCTCTATGTGGGCAATCTAAAAGCTGGCACCAGGGCAGAAACCGTGCTGAGTTACATTAGAAATAATGGTGCAGAAGGGGACACAGAATGCGAAGGCCTGAACTCAAGGGGAAACAAAAAGGCATTCAAAGTAGGAATCCCCTTTGAATGGCTAGAAAAGGCAGAAGAGCCAATATTCTGGCCGAGAGGAGTACGAGTCAGAAGATTCACGTTCTTTCGGAGATACCATCAAACAGAAGGAATATCGCTTGCACAAAGCGACTAAACTAAATACTACAAGTCACAGTGAAACAAAGGATCCACCTAACCACATGAGGGTCCTAAACTGGAACGTGGAAGGACTAAAATCAACAGTGAAGAACATACGGGAGGACATATTTGGAGATTTCGATATATGTATACTCACGGAAACATTTCTAAGGGATGAAACAACAATCAACATACAAGGATTTTACAATGTACACGCCACTGCCGAACAAGGAGAAAGAGGGAGGCCGATGGGAGGGGTAACCTGCCTAATAAAACCAAAGCTGTCCCCGTTTCATGTAATATCAAAAGAGAAAAACAGAATTATAATACGGACAGAAGCATGCTACATAATAGCAGCCTACTACCGACCAGAGTGCACAGAAGTGGACATCATAGACAGCCTGTCCGAGGCACTCAATAGAATACCAGCACACGGGAAAATATTACTAGGCGGAGACTTCAACTGCCCTGTAGACAAGCAAACAAAGAAAACGAAGGAAGTGCTACAATTTATAGCAGGAGAGGGACTCCATCTAATAAATGACAAAACACCAACATATATATGTCACAACGGAACGAGCGCCATAGATCTATTATTCACAAGAGGATTAACAGCAATGCATCAAAATCAACTATGGAAAACTGATGGAGCTATAATAAAAAAGCACATACCTATGGACGCATTAATGAAAGTGAAAGAAATTAAACAAGCAGAAGAACGAACGCAGATAAGCAGGAAGCTGGACATAAGCAAGATTGAAACTGACGGAAGGCAAAAGGAGAAAATAATAACAGAACTAATCCAAGAAGGAAAAATAGAAGAGGCAACCAGGGAAATAACGGCAATGATGAAAAACGCAATCGTACCAATACAACCCAGGAAAGCAAGAAGCTGGTTCGATAAAGAATGCTATGAGCAGCGGAAAATAACGCTTACTGCACTAGGGAAAGTAAAAAGATCAAACTACAAAGAAGGCTTGGAGGAATACCAAACGGAAAGAAAAAAATACAAAACACTCCTGAAAATTAAAAAACGGAGCACATGGAAAGAGAAGCAATAAAAATGGCAGAAGAGGCAGAGGCAAACCCATATAGAGCACTTAAGACAAGGAGACCAAGATTCCCAGCGGACTCCCGATGGAAGTATGGGAAGACCACGTAGGAAAAGTGATGGCACAAAAAGAAACAAGACCTCAATGGGCAACAGGAAAAGAGAGGGGAAAAGAATGTCCCTACTCCACGAAGGGCGAAATAGAAAGGACAGTAAAGTCTCTCAAAACAAAAAAAGCGCCAGGACCTGATGGCATATGCAACGAACATATAAAAGAATCGTTCATGTTGCTGGCAGATATATGGTCACTACTCCTAAATAAATGTTTGGAAACAGGACAGATCCCAAATGACTGGCGACAGTCCGTAATAAAAATGATGTATAAAGGAAAAGGAGACCCGAGTAGCACAGAGGCATATAGAGGAATAGCACTCGAACATACAGTGTTAAAGATATTCACACGTTTAATAGCAATGAGAATAAACAAAAATAGAAACGTGTTTACCAGATGAGCAATTCGGGTTTCGACGAGGGAGATCGACACTATCAGCTGCAGAATGCCTACTGTCAACTATTGAGGATGAGCTAAAGAAGGAAAGGGGAAAACTGCACGTCGTGTTCGTCGATTACTCCAAAGCCTTTGACATGGTGAACAGGATAAAGCTAATAAGTAAACTGGAAAGGATCATAGGAGACCCCTGGATGACTACAATCATAAACAATATACTGGCAGAAAACCGAGTACAAATACAAGATGGGATAACCAGATCAAATTGGATAACACAAACAAACGGGGTACTACAGGGCGATCCCCTCAGCCCGATACTCTTTAATGTACTCACACATGATGTCATAGAGGCAGTAAACAAAGAAACACAGCAGGTAACAGTATACATGTATGCAGATGATATGGCGATCGCCTCAAGCAATAGGATAGAGCTACAGAAAGCGATGGATGCACTCCAAATGTGGGCGGAAGAAAACGAACTCATTATAAATGAAGATAAGACAGAATACGTCGTATTCCGGAAAGGAGGTAAACTAGAGGCAAGCACGGAAATCTACTACAACGGAAAACCACTGAGGAAAGTCAACACATATAAATATCTAGGGATCACGATCCAAACAAATGGGAAATCATTCACATTACACATAAAAAGGAGACTGATAGAAGCAGTGAGGGCCATAAACGATATAAAGAACATACAAGCCCTTTCACTCGAAACAGCAATGAGACTATTCGAGGCCAAGATACTACCGGCGGCAACGTACGGACTGGAAATAATATGGGAACGGCTAACGGAGAGACAGCTGGAGAGCCTGGAAAATCTGAAAGCCAGATACCTAAAGAGAGTGATGGGGTTATCAAAATATATCCCATCCAGGCTGACATATGTGATGGCTCGAGAAACATTCCTGCTTCAAGACCTGATGCTGAAATTCTTGTTACCCACAACAGAGGCAGCAGCAAAGGTACTACAAAACAGAAGGAGAAAACAAGACGAGATCTGGGACGAATTCTACTCCACAGAGGCGATGGCAAACAACAATTGGATGTCGGCGAACTACGAGCTGCGACACCTGGTGACCAGGATGGCGGTACACGGTTTCCACCACAGAATATGTACCAAGAAGACATATCACGTACCAGAAGACACATGTGTATGCGAGATGTGCAAGGAAAGATGTGACCGATACCACATCACAGTGTGTAAAAACAGAAAGAAAACCATAAGTGAATATGCACGGGATAAATAAAAATACAAAACAATACACAATGTGTGAACATTCTCATTATTATTATTATACGAGAAAAAGAAAAGGTCTTCCAGTTTGTCCTATAGGCCTATAGACATTGTCGCATGTGCCACACTCTAACTTATACACATTTGATAATTGTTTCTTTTTTACTATGGTTTTATTGTTCTTTATTATATTTTGCAAAGTTTTATTAGTTTTAAACGCCAAATTGATGTTCAACTTTTTTTACGTATTTGGGTGTCTTATTGGAAAATGTATAACATGTATGGCATTATAACATATTTATTTATGTCTTTCTTGAGTAAAGAAAAAATGTTGATAGCTTTTTTGTAATACACTTTCTTAATTAAATTGTCTATTATTTTAGGGTCGTAATTATTATTGATAGCTAATTTTTTTAATAATATCCAGCTCCTTGATATATTCCAAAGGTGAAAGAGGAATATTTAGAAGTCTATGTGTATAACTATTAACGGCTACTATATTATGAGTGAAGGGAAGAAACACGGATAGTGGTATCAGTGTGAGATGGTTTGTGAAAGATATCAAACTCAATTTTATTATTAATGTCCAGGAGATTAGTACTATCATTTGTTTCTAATTCCATTGGGAAATTAATAATTTTGTGAATGCTGTTAATGAAATTTAAAATGAAATTCAATAGTTTTTTAGTTCCTGTGAAGCCTGCTTTGACACCATCTAAATCCATCCATAGTAATTCTGCCCGAAGGCTGGTCCTTCACTGCAATCATAGCATTTTCATGCTGTGCTTGCAGCTTTACTAGGATATTGTAGGTGTGGTAGCTTCCCGTTGCTTTCCACACCGGTGAAGGATAATGATAAAGATCATAATGATGGCCATATGATTTCGGGGACCGTTTGGGCCTTAAAGTTTTCCTGACATTTGTCTTACAGGTGAGGAAAAACCCCGATAAAAACCTCACTCAGAAAACTGCCCCGACCGGGGATCGAACCCGGGCCCGCTGCGTGACAAGGCAGCACACTACCTCGAGACCACAGCGGTGGGCACCATCTACATAACGATACCAAATTAATACACTTTTAGCTAATGCATTCATATGTATGGTTTATTCTAAGTCATCCATAAAAATCCCATCTAAAAGAAGACTCAATGGATCACCAATAATCAAGCCATCTTAGGTATGTACAATTTGTTGTTAAATTCAAACTAGTTTTGGTGTAAGTATGCTTTAAGAGTGTGTATTAAAACCATTCACTTTATTGGTTAGTAACATTCTATTAACAATCTCTATTACGTCAACAGTAGGTACATTGAGAAACACATTCTTTACATCAAAAGAAACCAAAATTAATTTATTAGGCAATTAATTCAATTGAGTTTCTTTACACTGTAAATTGGATTGAACTTAGTATTAGATGAAATTTCATTTATCAGCTTTTTAGAAATGTTGTGCCCCTCAAAATCCAACCTCAATAGTCCACGTCCCGAGGGGTGGGCAACGGGAAGTACGAAATAGCCAAAAACAGGCAAAAGGTAAATAAAGATCAAAATATAGAAATAGAAAACGAATTAGAGAAATGTAGATATAATCTACATTTACTACAAGATGAGAGTATTAAAAATCTATATGCCCAACGCCTCACCGAAAAATTAAAATTTTATGGAGATTGGAACTCTGTCGTTATTTATGAACATTTGAAAAATATACACATGAAGCAGCAAGAGAAGCACTTGGTCTGGAAAATGATAAACAGCAAAAAACCCATTGGGTGAATAAGGAAATACTTGATATCATGAAAAAAAAAAAACGCATATCAAAAATATTTAAGTTCCAAGAGAGATGAAGATAATCAAAGTTATAACAAACTTAAAAGAAAGGTTAAAGCAGAAGTCAGGAAACATAAAAAAGAAATGTGGAATAGGGTATGTGAAGAAATCGAGCATACAGTAGGCTATTCAAAGTCAGCCCAAGCATGGCGGACAATTATATATATGACAAAAAGAGTTTTAATTTAGTACCAATGAAAACTTTTCAGGAATATTTTAAAATGCTTTTAACAGAAACTAAGAGAGAATCTATAGACTATGCTACGCTGGATAATGGAATGGGTGACTTAATAGAACCTATAACAGAAGAGGAGGTAAGAAACGTGTTAAGAACAGCAAAAAACGGAAAAGCGGCAGGTCCAGGAGGAATAACCATGGAACTAATTACAAATGGTGGTTCAGGAATTATAAGAATTTTAGCTAGACTTTTTAACCAAGTGATAAAAGGAGATCCTATTCCAGATGAGTGGAAGTTATCGTATATTAGTGCAATATATATATATATATATATATATATATATATATATATAAAAATAAATAAAGGGAATAAAAGAGATCCACGCAAACTATAGAGGGATCTGTGTTATGGCAGCAATTAGTAGAATGTTAAGTAAAATTATTAAAATTAGATTCGAGGAACTAATACAAAATAAAATATCAGAACAACAAACAGGTTTCACAGCAGGTAAATTGTGCCTTGATAATATATTTGTGATTAGGCAGATAATAGAAAAGATGTTGGCTAAAGGAAAAGAAGTTCATATGGCATTTATAGACCTGGAAAAGACTTATGACTCTGTACCCATCAACAAGCTTTGGGTGGCAATGGAGAAGTTTGGAATACCTAAATCTCTTTTACATTTTATAAAAAGAATGTATGATTGTAAAGCAAGTATTAAGGTTGGAAATAGAGTATCCTCAGAATTTGATATAACAAAAGGATTAAGATAAGGATGTGGGATGTCACCAACACTATTCAAGATATACTTAGAAGATGTATTAATGAAATGGAATAAGTCATGTAGGGGAATGGGAATCAACATTAGTGACCGTTTACTGCACAATTTATTATTCGCTGATGACCAGATTATAATAGGACAAGATACAGAAGATATAGAATGTATGATTAGAAAGTTGGTCGATGCATTTGAGGTAGGTGGACTGAAGATAAATTATATTAAAACAGAATATATTGTAATCGGAGGAAATTCAGAAGACCTACAAATAAATAGTATGATAATTAAACGTGTTGAAGAATTTAAATATCTTGGATCTATAATAGATAAATCTGGTACTTGTTAAAAATATATTATTAACAGAGTAAATTGTGCAAGGAAGGCAATTAGATCCCTGAATGGTCTTTTATGGAATAGAAATTTGACCAGAAAAACAAAAAAAAGAGATTATACAGACAATAATAGAAAGTATTCTTATATATGGATCAGAAAGCTGGACAATAAATGAAAGGATGCAGAAAAGAATCTTGGCGACAGAAATTGATGGATTACGGAGAAGTATGAGAATATCCAGGCTACAACATATTCGAAATACATATATCAGACAAGAAATGGATGCACAAGAAACTGTTATCGATAGGTTAACAAAGAGAGCTCTACAGTGGTATGGACATGTACAACGGATGACGGAAGACCAGTGGCCTGAACAGGTGTTGGATTGGATGGTACCAGACAGAAGAAAGAGGGGGAGTAGTAGAAGAGGGTATGAGGGAATATATGATGCCACGATGAAGAGGGGTATGGAAGATGGACAATGGAAGATATTAATCTCTGGAAAGCAGGAATCAAAGGCAAACTGCTGTAAAGTGGAAAGCCTGTATTAAGTAAGTAAGAAATTTTGTATGATGGAGAACTTATGAAGGATACTACTGGTCGAATAGAGTAATTTTCCTCATGTAATTTCAGTAGGGAGTAAAGTTTGGGTGGTTGGAGATTCATTTGTGTTATAGAGTATTCAAAGAACTTATTAAAATTATAATATTTTTTATAAATATTTATAATTCCTTTTTTTATATTTCTCTGTTGAGTCTTAATCAATAATCTAAAAATTATCTGAACTTAAAAAATCGAATGTTTTATAAATATACTGTAATCATCTTTCTTTAAGGCTATTAAAATGTGTCCTTTATCTGCGCGTGTAAGAACAATATTACCGCCGGTGGAATAGTGGTTATGCTCCTTGCCCCTGGGTCCCGAGGGTCGCGAGTCAAACCCGGCCGGGGTCGATGGATTTTTTAGGACGGAAAAATCCAAGCTGCAAGTCCTCCGGGAGGGACTTTAAGCCGTGGGTCCCGAGTCTGAAGATTTTCAGGCTCGTAAAAAATCCTTAAGCCTGAATGAAAAGGCCTCTAAGCAAAATTTACCGAATTTTCCCGTCCTAGTACTACCTTGGTTTCCTAGATGTCAGTATGAGGCGTAACGCTGACCACGTATCACTCAAAATTACATCTATACGAAAACAAGTGTAACTAAATTAGTATGGTTCAAATTCTTCCCTGTAGGGGGAGAGCGCCTAAATCTCTGTAAAGGGAAAACATGGGCTTAAAAAATATTCTCTCTCCATTTTTCTCGTTCTCCCCATTCCAATCCTTCTAGGACCTATCTGCCTCATATCTCTTCTTATACCATCCAGCCATCTAAATCTAGGTCGATCTCTCTTTCCTTTCCCAGGTGGAATCCATTCCAAAGATTGTCTAGGGAAAATTGTCTCTGCCATTCTACGTATATGACCATACCATTCTAGTTGTCTGTATCTCACAAAATTTAATATTGAATTTTGGACATTCATTTGTTGTCTGTTGACCGTATTTCTGATTATTTCCAATTTAGAATGTCTAGTTAGCGTCTAAAATAATCCATTTCAGTTAAACATAAGTTTTAAACTCAAATGTTTATTCAGCTACCAAGTTTCCGCACTGTATGTTAGCGTGCTTCGAATTAATTTCCGTAATTTATTGAATATATTACAAATAAAATAATGTCACTGCAGAAAACTTATTATCTAACATATATATGATAACATATACTTTTAATTTTGCCAATTGGCAGTATTGATTTAAAATACTTTCGTTTGTTCCATTTTATAAGCAACAGGATAATGCAAATGGCTAACTAAACAATCATAATAATGATTATTATTTCTGTTGACAAATTGCCTCTTATGCAAATATTACTTTTATTCGTATTTTATGTTAAAATATTCGTTCTATTAATCTCAAGATTTCATGCGTGTGAGTATATTTATGGGCCTTGTATTATACCAGTGTCGAAAAAGTACGTACATTATAGGTTGATATTTATTTATTACAAATGGTGAAAATTTACATAATACGAAATAAATGTACATGCATTACAATGATTGCAAATGTTTTACGAATTCGTTTCGAAATTGTAATTTCTCAACTCGTTCGTACAGCCTCATTTTCATTCCTTGTAACTTAAATAATTATTATAGCAGTTTGAATATTTTATAATTTTATTACACGCAGATGTGTGAGGCATCATGGGATATCCCATTAAAGTCTGACTTATTTTAAGGAGTAACTGATTTAGCATACCATAAGTTGAGTTAATTTTTCTGACTCTGCCTTGGTGCAGAACTATGGCACTAGTTCGATCTCATTAGAAAGAAGTATTCTCATGGTCAGCGTGGTGCAGCATGAGGTTCGAGGTTGAGGGCGGTCGACATACTGACCACTACACTGGCTCCTCTGTAAATGACAAGTGGAAGTGAAGCCAGCAGCCGGATGTTAGACTAAGGACCTTCTAGGCCTGTCACTCCATGGAGATTATGTTGAATTAAACCTCTCAATCATTGGACCATGTCACACTGACATTCATGCTCCGAGATGCATTAAATAAGCAGACTCTTGAACAAGACTGTCCACGTCGCTGTCGGTCTGCCTCTATCTATTTTCCCTATTTGAGGGTCCCACATAGTTGAGGAGGTCCGTGCCCAGATATTGTTCGGTAGCCTTGCTACATGACTCCATATTTTAATTTTAGGCTATTCTCTCGTTAAGGTACATCACTTAGACCTGACATTGCTTAGTTCTCATTGTGGAGATTCTGTAGGTAAAACTCCCAATGATTCGCACTGCATTTTTCATTCGAAAATTCTAATTTTGTTCCAGTTAAGCTTCTGCCAGACTCCAATTATTACACCTGTGCAGTAGTGTTGGGACGATTACAGTTTCCAGCACTTCTATCTAACCTTTGTTTTCGGCTCAATAGTTTACCCACGAAAACTTTCCACAACGAAGTCAATTTTCTTAAGGGATATTCGTAAATATTAAATCAGATGTAAATTAATTTTCTTAAAAATACTTCAGGACTTAATAGGACCGTTTCTGTTTAATTGTATTTGGATTTGGGTTAACTTCAGGAAGACATAAATTATAAAATTCTGTCACTAAAGTACTGGTTGCAGCTAAATCAAAATGAACAAATAATGCTTAGAGGAATTTTCTATGATCACCAAATTAGAAAAATACATGCGAAAGTATGAGCAGACATAGTCAGGAACGAGAGGACTCTAAAAATTGTGATAGACTGGCTGCGAGGAAATGAAAGCGAAAATCGCAAATATATTCAGGGGAAAAATCGGGATGAGATACATGGATAATAACCAACAAGATACTCTTGCAGATTGTATGGGGAAATTTACACTGTGCTTTCAAAGAGATCTGGAACTACACACATATATATATATATATATATATATATATATATTATATGTTCCAGATTTTTGCGGATATAAGTATGATTAAGAACGTTTTCTTGGGTTTTCCGCGTCATAGATTCAAGTACGGCCTCTGGCCACTGATTCCAGTGAAATTGGAATCCATGACCCGGAAAATCCAAAAAACAACATTCTTAATCATAGGCTATAAATATATATAAATATATATAAATTAGAATTGAAGGAGAGATCAGGGCTCGTTTAGATTAGGTTGGGGGCATGGCAATTTCTCAAATTAGCGACGATTACGATATGCGAATATGTCTAATGTGCGGGTGCCCTGACGATAAAATAAATTTCATAGGAAATTGTAACTATTTGGAATATTGGAGACATAAGTAGCTGCAGGAAAGGTTTATAGATTCAAATTATGGTAGATTGGTATGCTACGTGTTAATGGAAAATTGGTTAAACATGGGCAAATTTCTGAACAAGACAACGAAAATAATAACATTCATTCGTGAATAAAAGAACATATAACAAGAGTAATATGACTACTACGTAATTTTAAATAACTTTACTATTCAGTTTTATGTTTGGATTTGCAGTGCAGTTGTAATGTTATCTATTGTTTTGGATTTTTTTTATTTCTATACTTTCATGTGATGATACAGACTGTCAAAAGCGCGTACGGCATCTAGCCTGCGTAATATATTTGTAAATAAGTATGTTTAGTCAATACTAATAAAATTCATATTAATTTCCGTTGAGGTGAATAGTCATAAGATAATATTTAAAATATATAGCAACTACTAAAGACTCTTCGAACATACAACGTTGCAAACAACAACTAGTAGCAGATAACCTGCTGATGATTGAAGTTAACTTCCGAAAGCCCTCCAGATAACATTTTAAATGTAATATTTTAACACAGTTGAGGACGACGGCACCTGCCAGAAGGTACATATTTTAAGTTTTTATCTTATAAGTATGTTTAGTATTGTATACGTGGCTCTAATAAAGTCCTACTACTAGTATACTACTACTACTACTACTATATACAGATTGTCAAAAGCACGTACTACGGTTACACCGTGTGTAATCCATTTTTAAATCATTATTTTTATTGTATCCTTCGTTCTACCAAAGTCCTACTACTTCCACTTTTACTACTTTTATCCTTGTTGTAATGGAATGCAATGTAATTTATTCCTAGTATAATATAATAAAAAAGATACCAAATTATTGAGCACTCACTTCTTGTAAGAGAATATTATGATTATTAAAAAGCGAGAAGTTACAAAACAAGTTCACACCAATCGAACCGCACGAATGTGTTTGACTGTAGTGTATAATTCTAAATAAGAAATCTCGTATCCAACCAAACTCATTGATGGTATTTGTAGTTGTAGATGCAATTTGTGGATTGAATTTTCTATTCTTTGTATCATTAACCATAAATTCATAAACCAATAATATTTAAATCAGCATGTTTAATAGACGTATAGAAACGCACAACATTGAACATGCACTCCCTATTAGCATGCACCCAGAGTTCTTCTTCTTCTTCTTAAACTTAATTTATAGGATTTTAATCCTGTTTATTTCCAAAATCACTCCTCGGAGGAAGACGTACTGGATGTGCATTCACTGTCTATCCATCTCTTGGCTGGTCTTCCTCTTGTTCTTCTCCCGTCCATTGGTCTATCTTCTTTAGCTCTTTTTGCAAGTCGGTTTTCTTCCATTCTTTCTATATGACCCTTCCAATATTTTCGTCTATCTATAATAAATTTGGTTATGTCTTGAATATGGCATTTGTCCCTAATTTCTGTGTTGTGTATTTTATCAAATAATGTTTTCCCCTGAATAGTTCTTAAGATTTTCATTTCACATGTGCTTATTATTTGTTTAGTTTTTGTTGTATCAGCCCTAGTTTCTGTTCCATATACGATAACTGATCGAACTATCGTTTTGTATATGCGGGTTTTGCTTTCTATTGACATATGTTTGTTGCGCCAAATTAAATCTTTCATAGATCCTGCTATTTGTGCTGCTTTATCAGCTTGTTTCTTTACTTCTTTTATTAAATTTTTAGTGTTTGTTATTAATACACCTAAATAATTAAATTCTGACACTTGTTCTATAATTTTTCTTTCCACTTCTAATTTGCATCTTACTGGTTTTTTTATATTGTTAAGCATTTTGTCTTATTTGTGTTAATTTCCATATTGTATTTTTTGGCATTTATATTAAATTGATGTAAACATCTTTGTAAATTATCTTCAGATTCTGAAAGGAGAACGACATCATCTGCGTAACACATTAAGTGAAATCTAGTGTTTCCCATTTTATAACCCAAACGTGGTGGTATGTTTTCAATAATTTTATCCATTGTAATATTAAATAAGAATGGACATAAAGAGTCACCTTGCCTGATGTCCTTTGTGAGTGTTATTTCTTCAGTTTGCTGTTCATTTACTTTGATTACTGTTTTGCAGTGTGTATTAATTGATAGTATTGCTCTAATCAGTTCATTATGAATTTCATTCTCTCTCAAGATATGTACAACATCTTCAAGCTGTACTCTATCAAAAGCTTTCTTCATATCTATGAAACATAAGAATACTGGTTTATTGAATTCCCATGATTTTTCCACAATTTGTCTAACTATGTAAATTGCATCTAATGTGGATCTATTTTTTCGAAATCCTTGTTGTTGTTCTTTAATATGGATTAATGCGTTTAATTTATCGTTTAATATTTTTGTGAATACTTTTAGAGAACTATTAAGTAATGTAATTCCACGATAATTTTCTGGTTTAGTTTTATCACCCTTTTTAAATATTGGGATAGTTATCACAGTAACATAATGTACGGTTAAAAACTATAATATAGTTACCTTGTAGGTCCGTCTCCTCAACTTATGTTCTTTTAAAACTCTGTAGGCCTTTCGGGACTAGTCCCATCATCAGCAGAATGCATTAGGTCCGTTCTTGTTGACCCTTGATGAAGCACTGACTTGGTTGTGAGAATTTTGTACAGAGGATTGTGTGGATTAGGCGTGTATTCATTGAGAATCAGGTTGCTGTTGATTTCTCTTAGGATTGCGATTTCCTCCAGCATATTTATTCTCATTGGAATGTTTTCTCTATGTACTATTGTGAGGGTGTTATCGATGTTATGCATATGGTGTCCAGCTTGAATTACATGTTTTGCGTAACTTGATTTTCCTCCATTGTAAACGAAATCTCTAAAATGTTCCTTGAATCTAATGTTGAAGCTTCTGTTAGTTTTCCCAATGTAGAATTTATTGCAGTCTGCACATGTTAATTTGTAGATGCCTTTACTGTCGAATTCATCTATTTCTTCGATGTTGTTGTTTATTAAATTGTTTAGTTTGTTGTCAGTTCTGTAGGCTATTTTAATATTCTTATTGAGCTTTTTTAGTGTGTTGGCCAATTTTAATGTTTCTTTACCAGTGTACGTGAGAGTTATCCATTTTTTGTTGTTGTCATTGGATTCTATTTCAAGTTTGGTTATGTTGGTAATGTTTGTTTTTTCTTTTTTGTTTGTTTCACTAACAAAAAACTTCACCAACAACAAAATAGAAATTGGCATTTATCGAAAACCGACAAGCAACACACTAGCCATAAACAATAAATCGAGACATCCTTTTCAACATAAAATAAGTACATTCAATAGCCTAATAAATAGGATGTTAAAACTCCCTCTAAATAAAGACAATTATAATAAAGAATTAAATTACATCAAACACATGGCAAAAATTAATGGCTACAACAAACAAATAATAAAAAGCATTATAAACAAACAAAAAAGAAAAAAAACATTACCAACATAACCAAACTTGAAATAGAATCCAATGACAACAACAAAAAATGGATAACTCTCACGTACACTGGTAAAGAAACATTAAAATTGGCCAACACACTAAAAACGCTCGATAAGAATATTAAAATAGCCTACAGAACTGACAACAAACTAAACAATTTAATAAACAACAACATCGAAGAAATAGATGAATTCGACAGTAAAGGAATCTACAAATTAACATGTGCAGACTGCAATAAATTCTACATTGGGAAAACTAACAGAAGCTTCAACATTAGATTCAAGGAACATTTCAGAGATTTCGTTTACAATGGAGGAAAATCAAGTTACGCAAAACATGTAATTCAAGCTGGACACCATATGCATAACATCGATAACACCCTCACAATAGTACATAGAGAAAACATTCCAATGAGAATAAATATACTGGAGGAAATCGCAATCCTAAGAGAAATCAACAGCAACCTGATTCTCAATGAATACACACCTAATCCACACAATCCTCTGTACAAAATTCTCACAACCAAGTCAGTGCTTCATCAAGGGTCAACAAGAACGGACCTAATGCATTCTGCTGATGATGGGACTAGTCCCGAAAGGCCTACAGAGTTTTAAAAGAACATAAGTTGAGGAGACGGACCTACAAGGTAACTATATTATAGTTTTTAACCGTACATTATATTACTGTGAACTACCTCAACGGAAAATCACCATGAATTTTACTAGTATCGATTGGGATAGTTATACTCGATTTCCATTCTAGTGGGGTGGTACCGCTTATTATGATATTTTGGAATAACTTCTGTAGTTCATTTATCAGTTGTATTCCTCAATATTTCAACATTTCGTTTGTTATCGTATCAGGACCTGCAGCCTTTCGATTTCTCAATCTCTGTACTGTGTCAGTTACTTCATCTATTGTTATTTCAATTAATTCATCTTGATTTTGATATTCATAAACATCCTGATTGTTTTCCCGATTATTTTCTTCTTGTTTATATTTATTCCATTCTTGCATTGTCAATTACTTAAATTGCAGTAGAGGTTCAAAAATGCCTCAATTGACATGTAAACAAAGGTTACACCGGCGGATCATGTTCTGTCTAACACGGGCAAAAACTCCAAGAGTATCGTTAATTGCTCCTGCTGCTGCTACTATCCGGGCAACCAGATCTTCTTCTGATGCAAAAGGAGTTATGTAAACAAGGTTGCGCAGCTCTTCCCACACATAAAACCCAGAGGGGTTACATCTGGGGATCGAGTAGGCCATGGTACAGAACCACCTCTGCCAATCCACTTTTCTGGAAACCGTTGGTTCAAGAATCGACGAGAACGACTGAAATGTGCCGGCGCCCCGTAATGTTGGAACCACATGCGTTGTCTTGTAGGGAGCGGGACGTCTTCCAGCAATTCTGGCAATGATCTGGCGAGAATACTGTAATAGTGTCTGCCGTTTAATGGCCTAGGTAGGAGATATGGACCAAATTAAACAGTCCCCAACAACACCGGCCCACACTTTAACGAAGAACCGCACTTGATGTGCGTGAGTAACTGTGGCATGTGGGTTATCCTCACTCCAAACATGCGCATTGGGCATGTTGAAGACTCCAACACGCCCGAACGTTGCTTCATCTGTAAACAACACAGAGTATGTAAATGTAGGATACATTTGACACTGTTCCAGGTACCACTGCGAAAACTGTGCTCTGGGTGCATGAAAACTGGTTCCAGATTGTGGACACGCTGTAAGTGAAATTGATGTAAGAATTGCTCATGAAGGACGTTTCTTACATTCGTCTGATTCGTTCTCATGTTACGCGCAATTGCACGAGTGCTTATTGAAGGATCTCGCTCCACATGCTGCAGGACAGCTTCCTCAAATCGCAGCGTTCTTACTGTGTGACGGCGTCCCTGTCCAGGTAATCTGTTAAATGACCCGGTCTCACGCAGACGTTGGTACACAGCAGTAAACGTCGTATGATGCGGGATATGGCGATTAGGATATTGTTGTTGATAAACCCGCTGTGCAGCTCGTCCGTTGTGGTGCGTTACGTATTAAACAGATACACTGATGGACAAAACAATTTCCACCATCAACAGCAGTTGCAGTCATGACAACTGAAGAGCGTAATACGCCCTCTACCGGTTTAAATGATCCTCATAGGGGGGAAAAATTACATTAGGGAAAAAATATTTGTTTTGGTGTCCCCTACAACCGCCCATAGTTTGTCAGTTTAAATAATTTTCACCCTGTATAACATCTATGATTGTTAGTTTTCCGCTTCAAAGCTGTGTGTGAAAGGGAAAAAATCGTTTGCTCAAAGGAACGTCGTTGCTTTACGAAATCAAATATACGACACAGGATCCCATCTGTACTTCCCTTCCGAAGGAAGTCAATTTAGGATTTATACACTCTAAAATATAAGTGCTTTAAAAACCACGTAATGTTTTTTTTTAGTTCCTGAAACACGTTCACAAGTTACTAGATATTTGCCTACACAAATGTGGACAGTGATCATCTCAAAAATAGGATGTACAATAATTTAATTAAGGCCTGGATAGCATACGGTCGACCGGCCGACATTTATTTTAGCCCATTTACCTGAGACTAAACTTTTTAATCATACAGGGGATACGATGTTAGGCAAGTTTCACTTAGAGTTAGATTTTACAGATATGTTATATAACGCACAGCAGAGATGTTAAGACATGCTGTATTTCTGTAAGATTGCTAATTTTTCTGAGAAAAATAATTATATTTTAGATACAAATTTGCTTAAAATTTTGCGATTACAAAAGAGAATACAGTAAAATGTGAAGTTCGTTTGGTTGAAGTGTCGTTGTATTCTCTAACAGACGAATACCATTTTTCTCGAACACACATCCAGTACTGATTTATATGACTGTAAGTAACGAATGCAAACGCTGCCACGATTTTAGATTGGGTACAATTGTAGGGACTCCAGTAGAAGTGTTGGAACTCAAGTACAGTGTATTCTGTAAGGCAAGTACAATATAAATTAAATTAAAACTGAATGTATGTCTTTATTTATTGTAGTAACTAACTCACTGTCGTTATCAAACCAGTAGGTTCATAATTGTGCGGACATACATCCCTGTCCTGAGCTAATGTTTTCCAATCATACTCTGTATCATTTTCCTCCCTAAAGTTATGGTGACTTTACCTAATCTTAACCACGAAAGTATTAATCTTTAATTCAAAGTTCGAAGTGATTGTAAATGTTGAGTTTGGCCCTCGGAATAATCAACTTTTGTATCCCTAGGGACTCTTTAAAAATTATGTTTGATCACATTCTTTTTTAAAATACGATACGCGATACAATGAACTGCATCGCGTTGTGTGAGTCAGCAAATCTATCCTGTAAACGTTCGCATAACATTAATGTTACTTTGAATCCCAGGCAAAGGGGTTGGAAATTTTCAGTCTCCATCTTGAAATATAATGTATGTGTTTCCCTTGTCGTGGGACTGTGCGGTGGCCTCGTAACGATGCAATCCGTAGATGCAGGAAGGGTTCCGTCGCCGTGTAGTTCCTAATCCCTGCATGTAGGCGATAGGCCCAGAGCAATGACTTTTCAAGGTTTAAGACCTACAGAGAGAAGGGAATAAGAAGGACGAAAAAGAAAAGGAGTTAATGCATCCGTCGTGAATATCGGTATTTAATTTAATATATTGCCACACGCTTCCTGACGAACTTAAAATTCGAAGCACTTAAATTAATTACAAAACTCGAATATACACACCCCTTCCCTCCTCCCCCCTCTCCCTCTCTCTCTCTCTCTCTCTCTCTCTCTCTCTCTCTCTCTCTCTCTCTCTCTAACATAGTGTAGTTAGTTTGCGCGGGTACGATTGTTCAAGTTCGACCTGAATTGCATTAACCTAATTGATTTAACTCACATTTTCAATGGATCATTGCATCAAACCTGCGCAGTAACAGTTGTTCCAAGTTAATTTAGCGTATCTTGTTTCACGTAGACCTGAACCAAGAACAACAGGAAGGATGTCTACTTTGCCTCTAAACAAATTATTTTGTTTGCAGGTATATAAACACCAAACTTGTAAGCTTACGACAGCCAATTTGATAGTAGACAATTGAGTTTTTTTTTTCAATGTCAATATAATTAAATTCAACTTCCCAATATCAGAACTTTTTTCGGATCTTAGTTTCTTGGAAAGATGAGAAAAAGTAGATTTTTAGTTACCTCCATTTAAAAGGAGGGTGAATTCGTTTTTAAGCATATTTAAGAGTACATAATTTTTATGAGATTATAACTCTGAGCAAAAAGCAAATTAAGCACTGAAGTGAAATTATGACAAAAAATATTTAGTTATGAGTTTAACGGATTATTGAGCACAATGTAATATCAATTTTGAAAACAAAAGTTTTCTTGTGCTCCAAAATTAAATGTCTTTATGTGATTAAACATATTTTGAGAGTTAGTTATAACTATGGCTTTGTTACATGAGTTATTCAGTAGCAAAATTATTTAAATTCTTACAAAATATGAGTAAATTTTAAGGAGATTTAGTGTTTATAATTCATAATATAAGTTTATATTGACATATTATAATGTATAGGCTACAGTGCTACATATAACAAAAATAGAAACAAGGTAAATATATGAACATGAAGCATAGATAAGTAAAACTATTATAAAACCAATCATAACGATTTTGTTATGTTTATAGAGTGAAAAAGAACTTCTTCACATATATAGTATACAGAAGGAGTGAAGAGATGATGGACACGTACATCTATCAGGAAACTACCGACCTCGGATTAAAAAAAAATATGTTTGAAAAATAATGAGCGTAGATGTAGAAGCTTGAATAAGGTAAATGTAGATCTGTGAAACGCTGACTTGTAATGTCGAATTCCACGAGTCTCTACTCACTTTACGAAATACAGAATGGATTTTACGGTGCATAAATAGCCTATCATATATGAAACCACGATATATTTCTGAAACAGATATCTTTATACGCATTATTTCATAAATCAAAGCTTACATTTCCTGATATTCTGTAAAAAATCACTTAGCTCCAATTTCTCTGATGATAATTTATTTAAAAATTAATATTAATATAACACCATAAGTGTATTCCTGAAGAAGTGAATTTATTATTTTATCTTGCATGGTTTTTAAGAAGGACTCCAAACTCTGTATTGCAAAATCCTTGTAAGATGTCCAGGTGAGTATAAATCTTCAGAAATTCTGAAATACCAAATTGTAAGGACGATATGTAAAAAGACAACTTTTAGCGCAATGCCAGTTTTTAAAAAATCTACTTACCTAAATTCGTATACCAAAATATATACATAATATTTTAATGTAAAAATAATGTCTTATCATTCAGTCTAATATTACATATATATAGACCTATATATTTATATATATTAAAATAATTATAAAAAACTATCGGCCTCTGGTCCCGAGGGTCGCGGGCTCAAGCCCGACCGGGGTCGATTAATTTTTTAGGAAGGAAAAATCCAAGGAGCAAGTCCTCCGGGAGGGACTTCAAGCCGTGGGTCCCGAGTCTGAAGATTTTCAGGCTCGTAAAAGATCCTTAAGCCTGAATGAAAAGGCCTCTAAGCAAAATTTACCGAATTTTCCCGTCCTAGTACTATCTTGGTTTCCTAGATGTCAGTACGAGGCGGAACGCTGGCCACGGACCACTCAAAGTGCCATCTATATGAAAAAAAGTGTAACTAAATTAGTATGGTTCAAATTCTTCCCTGTAGGGGGAGAGCGCCTAAATCTCTGTTAGGGGAAACATATACTTACAAGAAGAATTATGAAACTGCATTAACATGTTAACCAGCGCAGCATTAATATTAGCCAATTTATATATATTATATAAATTATGTACTATTATCTATAGTACATAATTTAAATTTATTAGCTTAATTTGGATGCTGAACTATTGGAAGCGTTGGAAACAGTACGTTTAACTAGAGTATAGGACGGAACAGGAGATTCTCCTAGACCTTGAAGTGATGATGATGATTTGCCTATTGGAATCAGCTGAAATAATATCATAAGATTCAACATTTTGATTTTAAGAATTGTGTTGAATTTATGTTTGCTGTTGTGTAAAATTGCGTTTCAATGTCTTATCAGGTTTTTACTTAAATTATAAATATTAACATGGAGTAATATATTAACAGTTTAATTGTTTTCAGATTATGTAACATGCTTGGCTAATGAATCCACAAATAAAAGAAACCATTATTTGCGCTTTCTTGAACGTATTATTTCTCAGGAATTTATGTTTCAGAAAAATATAATTGACATATTTACATCATAGGACATCAGAAATTAATTAATGGTCTATAATTATGGTTATAAACAGTTTGATGTGTTTTATTGTTTCTCCACTAGGGTAAATTCTTACAATATTGCGATCATTTGGCAATAAATAATATGATCTGGTTGCAGTGATGAACAAATGAAACCTAATAAACGTTTCTCACTTGTTTTCAAACATCGCCGTTTACATTAAATATATAAATATTTTAAAATAACTATACTGAAATAATGATTTGTGAGTAAACAGCTTAATTTTATTCGTTAAATAGTCCTAACAAATGCCTCTCTTGATTTCCAATGTATCTAGTGAATTTGGAAATCACTAGTGGCATTACTTATGATTTATGATAAATGAGCTACAGGAACAAAATAAACATACGCTCAACATTGGAAACGCATACTGTTAAACAATACAGTGACTCTTATCATCCTATCTTCACTAAAAAAAATGTTACACTAAAACTATACATAACGGTGATCCTTCCAGTTGTATAGTATTACATGGGTGCGAAACATGATATTCTTATTTTAAGAAAGGAGAAAATATTACGAATATTTTTTTTTAGAATATAGTGTTTAGAAATTGTTTGGACCAAAGAGAGACGAACCTACAAGCGAATGTAAAACATATTTATAACACTGAGCTACACGTACCGGTACTTCTTGGGAAACCAGATGTAATGAGAACGTTAAGACTCACATACTGCGATGGGCAGGACATGCGCCATGAATAAAGAATGGAAAATTCTTGCAGGAAAACTAGAGGGGAAATGTCCTGTTGGTAAAACAATATTGAGGTTCCATCCATCCAAAGTAATTCTGCCCGAGGGCAGGTCTTTCACTGCAATCATAGCATTTTCATGCTATACTTTGCAGCTTTACTAGGAAATTATAGGTCTTGTAGCTTTCCGTTGCTTTCCACACCGATGGAAGATGATAATGATGGCCGGATAATTTTCGGGGACCGTTGGGCCCTACGCTTCTTGACATTTGTCTTACAGGTGAGGAAAAAACCCGAAAAAATCTCACCCAGGAGCCTGTCCCAACCGGGAATCGAACCCGGGCCCTCTGCGTGAAAAGGCACCTCGAGACCACAGCGGTGGACATATTGAGATTGATGAATAATAATAGTCATGGTTTAAAAGGGAATTATACAGATGATGATTGTGAAATAATAGCTCAGGGTAGGGGTGTAAGAAAAGCTTATGTCCGCGCGGACATGAACCTCCAATGATAGTACCAATGAGTTAGTTATGTGTATTTAACTTCGCCATTAGGTACAGTGTATTTTTATGTAGGGTAGTGTTCGCTCAGTAGTCGAAATTCGACGATATTCATTATTGAAAATTTGAAGAAAAATTATATGAATTCACATGTTTCCAACATGTTTTTCTAATCATACATTCATTTATTGTGTATCTGAGATCATGTACTTACAATACAGTGTAGTTCAGTAGCGTTTTAATTAAATAAAAAATAGATTCAATAAAATAGCAGTGAATCACAACTTAAAAACCCTCATATATTGATATGAAGCAAAATAAAAGAATAATTAAAATCAAGCTTTCTGCTTGAAATTAGTTATTAATAATATAAAAATGGAATCATTCAAATATAATTAATTACAATTTTTATTTTTGCATGTTATTCTCAAAATAAGTGAATGAAATGATTAAGCAGTTACAAATAAATTTGATTTTGACATTTCAATGCAATGTAATCGATTTATATGTAAACCTTCTCCATACAATATTATTTGACATCATCATCATCTTCTTCAAGGTATGGGCCTGTTGGCCCGTTCCGCTCCCCGGTGCACTATATATTATTTGTAAATATTCTAATATTATTGAATAAGTTGGCTTGACCATGGTGATTAGAAATATAAAATTTCAAACTATCAAATGAACGAACTCTACTTGCAGTAACATATAATTGCCCATGTGAAAACACTGGACTTTGCAATAATACACCAATTTTATCAAAGGTTTGACCTTGTGATTTGTTTATGATCATAGCAAATGCAGGTATTACCGGGAACTGTGTTCTTTGAAATTCAATACTTTACGTGTATTTGAATTATTGTTACTGTTATTATTTCGCAAAACATAATAATTCCTGTTTTGTTTTTTTCGATTCGACCAGTTAATGTACGACGCCGAGGCATATTCAAGAAGCAAAACCATGTGGAAAACAGCCTAGCTGATTATCAAATGGGTTTCCGTCCAAACAGATCCACTATAGATAATATTTTTATTATTTGACAAATATTTTAAAAATTCCATGAATACAAAATTAATTTATATAATTTGTTCATTGATTACAGTCATGCATTTGACTCCGTACAAAGAAATAAAATTATTGAATGTTTGTCACAATATAAGGTACCCAATAAATTGATAAGATTAATTTAATTAACACTTAAAAACACAACAGCTAAAGTTAGAATAAATAATAAACTCAGCAAGTAATTTAAACTTGTATCTGGAGTTAAACAAGGAGATCCCTTATCCGCAACACTATTTAGTATAGTAGTTGATTCAATAATGAAATATTTAGACCTAAGAGGTAATATAAGTACCAAATCTAAACAATGTATTGCATATGCAGATGTCATATTGCTAACAGCAAGGAACATACCAACACTAATTGAAACTTTCCAGTTGCTGAAAAAAAAATCAGTTGAATATGGATTAATAATAAATAATTCCAAAACAAAAAACTTAAAATGTACAACAAGAAATGAAAAAATAAGTAATCTGAACACCAATAATACAAATATAGATGAATGTAAATGGAAAAACTATATAGAGGAAGAAATTGGTGAAATAATTACTTTGGGCAATAAAGCTTAATATGCAAATAGAATACTATTCAAAAGTAGACTTTTCTCCAAATTAACTAATGTTAAACTGTATAATGCAGTAATAAGACCGATTGAACTTATGACTGTGACACATGGGTACTGAAGGAATCTGATAAACAAAAACTATTAATATTTGAAAGGGAGATCTTACGGAGAATTTTTTTGACCAATTAGAGAATGTGATGGCACGTGGCGTATACGAATGAACTCTAAATTAAATAATCTAATACGAAATAAAAAAATATAATAAACCACATTAAAGCTCAAAGACTGCGATGGTTTGGACATATAAATGGAATGCATGAAGAAAAGCTTATAAGAAGAATATACAAATGGAAACCAATATGCACCAGAACAGCTGGACGCCCAAAAAACCTATGGCAGGATGATGTTATAAAATATATATTAGAAATGAAAATTGGAAATTGGTCAGTCTGTATCCAGGATAGATCCAGGTGGAGAAAAATTGTTGAGAGGCCAAAACTTCAATGACGCTGTAGTCGCCTAGTAAAGAATAAGAAACCAAATAATATTCTGTTCCAGAAAGAAAAAATATAAATAGTCATGCCACCCTGTTGTTGTCGTCGTCGTCGTCGAATAAATTACAAATACAAACACTCACTTTGAATTCAATCGAGTTCAAAACGCTAATGTAAATTAACAACCTTACAAAACGTTGGTTCGAAGCACAATTACACGTCACCGAACTTTTATAATACACCAGCTAATACCCGGCGTGCGCTGCTTCGCCTAAGTAAATGAAAATTGACGTGCTTTTATGTTTAGTTGAATAAGTAAAAGGAAAAATAATTATAAATTTATATTTTTATATACCCCGTGCTGATTACCCAACGTTGCCCGGGAATCCATTTATCCACTTTCTTGGCATAAATTAGCTGAAATATGAAAATTAATGTTTTATTTTTAGTTAAATAAGTACAAGAATACATTAATATCATAATTATTTTTAGATACCCCGTGTTGTTTACCTTGCGTTGTCCAGGAATCTACTCATCCCGATCTTCTTGACATAATGAGTTGAAAGACAAAAACCAATGTACTTCTTATGATTAGTTAAATAAGTAAAATTTAAAAAATTATAAATGTATATCGTAATTATTTTAAGATTCCCCGTGCTGGTTACGTGGTGTCGCCCGGGAATCTACTTATCTCGAATTTCTCGGCAAAATGTGAGTTATCCGTTAAAGAATACCCGTCATGTGCTGCTATGCTTGCACAGGAATCTACGTACTTGTCTCGATCTTCTTGGCATCAATCAAAGACAAATATGGTTATTGTGAGTTGTCCGTAAGAGATAAACATATGCTGTCGCGGACGTTTTTGTAGAGCTTTCTGAGATATTCAATTCTGTGTACATTAATTTTGTGTATTTGTTATGGTGTAGGCAGCGTAAGCCATTTAAGCGTCCAAAGAGCTACTTACGTTTTTCACCACAAAGGGCGATTTTTAAGGATGTAGGGGTTGAGTATCACAACTCTCTTATAGCCTATGTTCATCCCGGGAACCGGCAAAAAGCCCCATCACAATCGGATCAACGGTATGGCCGCGCATAAAGTACAAACAAACAAACAGACATTCATTTTTATCATCATCATCGTCTTCAAGGTGATATATTAGATTATTATATGAGACATTATTAATTTGATATTGACATTCTACTGGACGTTTTATTATCATACATGTTTCTCCAGTGCCTTCTGAAACATACACAACAAAAATTATGTTTCTGTCTCATGTAATATGTACAGAGCATGAAAGAATTATATCGCACAAATTTAACTACGAATAGAGGGGTATTATATAACTACGAATAAAAATATCCAAGTTATGATTCAATTTGTGAAACGGTTGGCACGCCACTGATTATTTTTAATTAAAATAGAAATAATATGATACAGATACTGTAACTTGCAACAGGTATGCGCCTTTGGCTCAGTGTTTATATTTGTCTTAATATCGACGCAAATGTTAGATTGATGCATCATGTTCGAAACTACCTACAGAATGTGAACATCCCCCCCCCTTTCTTCCTTTATTATGTACGTCCTGTATATTAGTTACACAAGTAGATTTACTTCTGGTTTAATTGTTTATTCATTATTTTTACAGAATGCGGTATTGGAATGTCGGCGCAGTACATGAGTTACAAAACTATATGTACGTATTGTACAGACAATTGTTTGCAAGGTTGTAATAATAATACACATACTGTAGAATACAATACGTTTCGCAAATAAAATGTGTAATTGTACTGAATAGTACTTATGTACGTAGATATTGATAGTGCAGTGATCACAAGAGTAATAACATGAAGAGATACAGTGTGTGTGTGTACACATGCCATACATGATGTTATTGGGAAATAAAAATCAATACATTTGAGTATACCAGAAAAAAAAAAGAAAAGCACCTGCAGACTCATTAGAGAAATTGTTCAAATTGACCACCTCCATTCTCACAACAGACGACATCGATGACTAAAGGATTCTCGTACCCTGTTCAAGATACTGGGTGTCTCGCGGATCGCATCACATGTTGCGATTATGTGTGCAAGTAACAGCTCATCTGTATCAACAGGGGTCGCAAACACCAATGTTTTTAGGTGTCCCCACAAAAATAATCAAGTGGACAGAAATCTGGAGAGCGAGGTGGCCACACTACAGATGAACTACCTTTACCGATATCCAACGGCGAGGATATCCAATTAATTTCACAGATTCCGGCAGAAATGTGGAGGAGCCTGATGTGAAGAGAAACTTCTTCTAGCAATCTAGGTACGACGAGCTATAAAAAGTCTTATAAATGACGTCATTTAATCTCTGGGGAAGAAGGTAGGGGCAAATGATATTGTCAGAAATTACGCCTACCCATATGTTCGCCGAAAATCTCTGCTAGTGCCCCTCTCGAAGTTGGCATGAGGATTTTCATACTCCCACACATGACTGTTCTTTCAGTTCAGAACCATCCCATCAGTACTAAATATTGCTTCATCAATTAATAACACCGATGAAAAGAAGTGCGGTGGCTGCAACATACTCCAATTACAAAATTTTACCCGTTGAGCGAAGTCCACTGGCTGTAAGGCTTGTTTTTTTGCAGATGAAAGGGATAGGGTCTTCGTGCAGGACTTCCCATACACTTTGATGGTTCGTGCCCATTACACGTGGAACAGCACGAGTACTATTAGAAGGACAATCTTGCACCCTATGAAGAACATTTTCTTCGAACTCCGCAGTGGGGCGCGTACGCATTTCACCGGCGTTTACCTTTAACGTCCAATGCTCCCGCAAACGCCTATTAACAGACTCTAAGTTTGTTAGGTGAGGATGGCGTCTATTCGGATAACGCTCTGCATACATGGTAGCAGCTCTTGCTCATTATCTTGTGCTGCATCATAAATCAGATGCATTTCGGGAGGTTCAACATAAGATGTTAAAATTTAACATTTTATATTTCATTCAAAAGCTTGAAGAGCTGTAAAGTATAGACCTAAAATAACTGTAAGGAACCTCAACTAAATTATTAAACTTTATTAAGAAGTTTCAATATGGAGGCCTTTCAAAAACAATATTTCGTATTTTGTATTTTAACTGGTTGAGGACGACTGACCAACCAGGTACCAATTTTATATTTAATATCTTATTACATAACCTCAATGGTGCTTTAATACGAATTTAAAAGTGTTGAAACTTCAAAATAACTGTAAAGATGTTCCATCATGCTTTCATGTAATGCGACTAATACTTAAGTAACTTCTAATCAGATGTTAATGTAATAACCAATATGGGAATAGGTATTTTGCGCATGCATATACTGAACAAATTTCAGTGTCAATATATCACAGAACACACACACACACAGGGAACGAAAAAGAAGAAGAAGAAAGAAGAAGAAAATAAAAAAGTGGCCTGACGTGATTTGAACCATCAATGTTCGAACTCAAATTCATTACTTCAACAATTAAGCCACACGATAACTATACAGATTCTGCGCGTTTCACTCTGAGCTAAGGCTCTCATTTTATCGATGCCATTTAACCAGTGCAGTGGCGTGCAATCATCTTCTAAGGCCCGGTTTCACCAACACAGGTAACCGTGTTACCGGTGAATTAAACGGCGCGTTTCCCAGCTTCACTACAATTTGCGTTTCACCAACAACAGTAACTTTTCACCGGGAGTTATTTCGTCGTATTTCGTTAGTAAACCGTAACCGGACAAATTTGGTCGGTAGAATCGGAGGGTGATACATAACGGAGGGTGATTCCTGTATTAAAATGGAGTGTGAAAGACTGGACATTTTTAACATTGAACGTGAATATGGTTTTAATTATTATTTTGAAGGCCAATTGAATTGAAAATACTCTAGTTGGGTAGAAGAACTGTGTGAATAGTTTGAAAATTACGACTACAGTGATATCGCAGACTTTCGAAGATACCAGGCCTGTCTACATGATAGGCTACCGTACATTTGGATCATCGGAGAGGTAAGTTTATTTCATTATTGAAACTGACTTTATTGATGTATAATACCAGTACTTTACACAATGAATTACTAATTTTATTCACTCATGCTTATATATTTAAAACCAAGTTAGTATCGGTACAAAATAATGTGAGGTTATGTTTATTATTTGACTATTTTTTAACAATATATTTAATTACTGATTACAGAATATATTTTAGAAAGTATTTGAATTTTATTTGATATTCATAATATTTTGAGTTCTTAAATACAGTTGGCCTATTTTTGTTAAAATTGTTAGCAAATAATATAAATCTAGTATGAATACTGTCCTATTATATAAAACAAGTAAGGCATAAATACAAGTAAGTTTAATTCGTTAATGAAAATTACTTTATTCATGTATAATACCAGTACTTTACACAATGAATTACTAATTTTATTCACTCATGAATACATATTTAAAACCAAGTTAGTATCATTACAAAATAATGTGAGGTTATGTTTATTATTTATGGACTATTTTTGAACTATATATTTAACTACCAATTACAGAAATATATTTTATAAAATATTTGGTTTTATTTGACATTCTTAATATTTTGGGATATTAAATACAGTAGGCCTATTTTTGTTGAAATTGTTAGCAAGTACCATAATTTAAATCTAGTATGTATATACCTATTATATAGAACAAGCAATGAGATCCTAGGTCTAAATACAAATATTTCTAGAGATAATTTCCAAAAATGTGTTAATCTTAAATGCCTTGTTAGATAATCAGTACCGGTAATATATCTGACATCCAAGAAAATTTTCCTGTTATTTAACGTTAGAGCAGTGGGGATTATACTAAAATTGTATAGTGGCCTAACATTTATTGTCATTAATTGTACGATCAAGTATTTCTCTGAAAACATGTTCCAGAACAGAACAGTCATTATATATGCAGCAGTTTCTCTATTATTTGATTTTATTATTTTAATTCTGTAATACTACTTTTCTTTAAATAATATGTTTTGACGAGTCTTAATATTGTAGACTACACACCTGTAGCACTAAAAATAATTCATGAAGTAACTGCAGATCGATGATAACATTTGATATATCAGCATATGCAAATCTATGACACACAGAAGTTACAAATTGTAAGAAATGCAAGTTACTAAGCATACAGGGAAAACTGCACTTAAACTAGCATCAAATATTTTCAAAGTCCTATAGAATAACAGTGCGCATGCACCAGAATTTGTAGAGCCACTGATAACCCACAATCGAACCACATATTGATTATCATCCTCGATTACTATCGTCGCTATGAAATTTAAATGACCAATATTTGCAATAAGTCCCCAAATCTATGTTATAAAGATATATTAATAATATTAAAATTACCAAACTTTATTAAAAATGGGTGTACACTTACTTATCGCTCCCTAACACTGATCCAACCAGCGATAACCCAAAACAGCGATAGAAAAATCATAGACTAAGTAATATACTCTGTGGAGAAAATAGCAGGTAGCATCACGATATTGTATAACAGTGTCATAATATTGTGATTTGCATCTTTAAATAAATACTTTAAAACTGTCTAATAATGTTATAAAATTGTTTGAAAAAGTTTAAAATAATAAATAATGTTAGTAAATACAAAAGAAGAGCTATAGTTTACAAAAAGAAGAGCTATAGTTTACAATAATATAACTGAAAAATCAAGCGCTTGTAAAAGTGCAGTTGAGCCAGCATACAGTAATCCTTATGTATTATACACCAGTGGTATACTATGTTGATTGTGAAATCTATAATTTTAATTATTGATAAAATAACTTCAGCTTGTTATGAATAATTCACTTATACTGCTATATGTGTGTATTATATGAGTTGATCTGTACAACACAATAAGTTTATATTACATATTGCTTTTTTTTATAAATCAAGCCATTTCTCCAATAAATCAGCTGCTCCTGGCTTTGGACAATGATTAGATGAGTTCTTCATCATTCAGGAGGGGTCAGGAGATCAACAGTCCTAAGATTGTCTACCGAGTCAGTTGTGCCATTGCAAGTTCTCGACTTCAAGCTACACCCTAAAGACCGGAAGTTCAATGGATTACATAAACAAAGAATGAAGATCTGGTGATGGTGTTGCAGAATACTTCAAGTAACTTGAAATACTACTTCTCTTTAAAAGTGAAGGCTATTTGTAAATCAAATATGAAATTTTGTGACATCGTTGCTAGGTGACCTGGAAGCAGCAATGACAGCAATATATTTAATAATTGAGTAAAAAATTATGAAGAACAATTTATGTCAAATTATAACATTTGCAACTATTAAGTCTAACAGTTATACATATTTATACACATCAGTCTTAAACTTACAAAAGCTTAAAAAATAAATCACCCTAGCTTACATTTCTCATATTGTAAAATGTAACGTTGTTGTTTAGGTCATGTTACTTTGTTATAATTTCTCTACAAATTATTTTTTTCATAATTGGGTTTGGAGAGATGGATTTCAAGATGATATATATGTTGAAACAGATGTCCATGTTAATGTATTTCTATCTTCTTTGTACACACTTTCAGACAACATGTACAATGAATCTTAAATCAGAATGTTGAAGGTTACTGAGAAGCTCTTCTGTTCTAGGAAGTGATGTAGGAATTAATTTAAAACTGATTAATGAATTTCATATCATGGGGCTACTGATGTTTTACACAATATTTTAAGATATGCAGGTGAACAAGTACTTCAGGATGTTCTTAATTTCAATTTAGTTGCATTATTTGAGAAAGAAAAATATAATTTTAATCGAGACAACAATGGTGTAAAGTGAAGGCTCGTCAAATCCCATTGTAGAGTATATTGTTAAGTATATTTTTGTTCTATAATATTTTGATCAGTGATGATACTGTAATAATATTAAAATATTTTAGGTTTTTATGTGATTTATTGTTATACATATATTTTCTTATTAATTATATAATAAATATGAAAATCAAATAAAACTATGTTGTATTTTTGTTAAGTAAGAAATAGGGATTTTCATCTCAAGTAAACACCAAATCAAGGGAGTATAGATTTTCTGAATTAGCGTTGGTTGCTCACAACATGAAACTTAATATAAACTATCAAAGTAGTAATGGTCAGTAACTTCAAAATGTGCAGTCCAATTTTAAATATTTTACTCGAAACTGATTGCCTGTGAACTTTTGAGAAGGATGCGGTAGAATGTTACACAGTATGAAATTATAAAATGAGTAAACTATATACATATTAATCAGTTATTATTGTTTTGCAGTTTGTTGTATCTGCATAGAAACAATACGATCTGGGAAGCAGTAAAAGAATAGAGTTATTTACATTGAATTATTGTATAATTTTGAAAAATATTAAATAAAATATAATTTCAAAATAATTATTTCTATGTGTTACCCACTAGTGTTTTCAAGTCATTTTCAAACATATCCTGTATTTAATGTTTTATTTTAGGAAGTAATATTTTGAGGTTCTTTTAATTAAATTATTTGGAGTCTGTTCATCTTAACTCAATATTAATGTTGATTTGTTCTTGAACATGTTTCGATTATAGCATATCAATGATTATGATATAAGCGAAACATGTTCAAGATCAATCAATATTAATATTGAGGTAAGATGAACAGACTCCAAATAATTTAATTAATATTCCTGTATGTTACGTTGGAGACTATCTTTTCTTGAGGAAATGCAGTGATGGAATTGAAGACTATAGGGAAAAAGAGAGGTAAGTCAGTAAATGTGATAAAAAAAATCAGTTAAGGGCACATTCATATAGCTTGAGCAGTGAATTTTATATGGGCTAAATTACGGAGCAAAAGTAAGGCTAGTCACTGAGATTTTCTTTTTTTTTTTTACAAATGCCTCAGGTTGTCCTTCGACATTCCTGGTGTTCTCTCCTGGCATGGCGTACTTGCAACCCACTTCTGAGGTTGGGGCGCCTGGAAGGCAGGGTTACGTTGCCCCGATGACATGATGGATGATGACAGTGGTGCACCAGGAGAGTCCCTAATCCCAAGCTTAATCTAAGATGAATATGAATGACGATGATTGCGATGGCCACATGATTTCGGGGACCGTTTGGGCCTTAAAGTTTTCCTGACATTTGTCTTACAGGTGAGGAAAAAACCAGAAAAACTGTCCCAGCCGAGGATCGAACCCAAGGCCCATTTGATAGTGAAAAAAAAGGTAAGTCTATAGTGAACAGGGGAAAAGGAAGGCAAGTCATTTTAATCTAACTGTTTCAGTGCAGGTGTAGAGTAATAGAACTGGATTTATTCAATATTGGTCTTATTTGGGAGGAGAATTACATGTGCACTATTTTTTCATATGTTCTATGAAGAATTAGAATGCTTATTTGATAGCCTTTCACGATATCATATGAAAATTGTCTTAGGAGATTTTAATGCAAAAGTGGGGCGGGAAGATATATTCAAACCAACAATAGGCAAATTCAGTCTTCATGAAGATAGTAACGACAACGGGGTTAGATTAGTCACATTTGCCACATCAAAGAATCTCATTGTTAAGAGCACAACATTTCAGCATAAGGATATTCATAAATACACCTGGACGTCCCCAGATGGAGAAACTCGGAACCAGATAGATCATGTATTAGTGGATAAACGCTGGCACAGTAGCATCATTGATGTTAGATCAGTTAGAGGGACAGACTGCAATTCAGATCATCATCTGGTCAGGGTGAAAATCAGACAACGGCTATCGCTTATGAGAGGAACAAACGCTAAAGATGATTCTGTAAAATATGAATTAAAAAACTTGAAAAATGATGAAATGCGGCAAGAATACCAAATCAAAATTGCTAATAGATTTGAAGTACTGGAATCTTCAGATGACAATGTGGCAAACGAAGAAGAAACTGATATAAATAAGGAATGGGAGGCTATAAGAGATACTATTAAATTGTCAGCATCAGAAAGCATTGGTTGTTTAAAAAAGAGGCAAAACAAGAAATGGTTTGATGAGGAATGTGCCGACATTGTAAAGAAAAGAAAGCTAGCAAAAATGAAATGGTTACACGAGCCAAATGAGGTAAATTTAGAGCAATTGGGTAGTGTTAGACGGGAAACCACCAAGTTACTAAAGAGTAAAAAGAGGGAATATTTGAGAGAGAAGATTAATGATCTTGAAATGAATGCAAAAAATAGGAACATTAGAGAATTATATCAGGGAATTAGTATAGAGAAGAAAGGGTTTCAGGCTAGAACAAACATAATTCGGAATGAAAATGGGGATATGATTGCAGATTCCAAGAGTATATTAAATAGATGGAAAAGTTATTTTAATCAGCTATTAAATGTACATACAGAACAGGACATTGAGGAGGATAAGTTACAGACAGCAGAAATGCTAGTCGCAGAGCCAAGTGCATTAGAGGTTGAAATGGCAATTGAAAAATTGAAGATGTATAAAGCATCAGGTTCAGATGAGATCCCAGCAGAACTGATAAAATCAGGGGGAGAAAAATTGATGGACAAGATACGCTGGTTGCTTAGTATGATTTGGGAAAAAGAAGCTCTTCCAGATGAATGGAAGGAATCAATTATCGTACCAATTTATAAGAAAGGAGATAAAACTGATTGCAACAACTACAGGGGCATCTCATTACTTTCAACTTCGTACAAAATTCTAACAAATATATTAGTAAGCAGACTTACTCCCTATATTGATGACATTCTAGGAGATCATCAATGTGCATTTAGAAGAAACAGGTCTACAACAGATCAGATTTTTAGTATAAGACAGATTTTAGAAAAGAAATGGGAATATAATGGTACTGTACATCAACTATATGTAGACTTCCAAAAAGCATATGATTCAATTAAGAGGGAGAAGTTATATAGTATCCTGCTGGAGTTCGGAATTCCTAAAAAGTTAGTTAGACTTATACGAATGTGTCTAAATGGCTCAACGAGTAGGGTGCGTGTAGGCAAACAGTTTTTCAGACACTTTTGAAATCCAGAATGGGTTGAAGCAAGGAGATGCACTATCTCCTCTACTATTTAATTTTGTACTAGAGCATGCCATTAAATCTTTAGAGAATGAGGAAGGCTTACAACTGAATGGTATTAATAAGCTGTTAGTTTATGCTGATGATGTAGTACTACTGGCCGATAGCGAGGAGATACTAAAGGCCAACACGCACACACTATTGAGTAACACTAAGAAATTAGGACTGGAAGTAAATATCAGTAAAACTAAATATATGGTCACACGTAGAAATACATTATATAATGGAAATGGACAGCTAATGACAAATGAGGGAAATTTTGAGGAATTGGCTGAATTCAAATACCTAGGAACAATAATCACAAATAGGAATGAGATGCACAAAGAAATTAAACATAGGCTCAATTCTGGAAATGCATGCTATTATGCATTGCAGAGACTTTTGATGTCCCAACTCCTTTCAAAAAACGTTAAGCTGAAAATATATAAAACTATTATTCTACCAGTTATATTATATGGGTGCGAAACATGGACTCTTACTTTAAGGGAGGAAAGGAGATTACGAGTATTTGAGAATAAAGTTCTTAGGAAAATTTTTGGACCAAAGAGAGATGAACAGACAGGTGAATGGAGAAGACTACATAACAATGAACTACATGGTCTTTATAGGAAGCCAGATATAATAAGAACAGTTAAGTCCCGTAGACTGCGATGGGCAGGACATGTTGCGCGTATGGGGAATGAAAGACGTGCATGGAAACTTCTTGTAGGAAAGCCAGAAGGAAAACGCCCAGTTGGTAGACCAAGAATGAGGTGGGAGAACAACATTAACTATGATTTGAGGGAAGTAGATTATACAGGGAATGATTGGAAAGCATTAGCTCAGGATAGGGATGTATGGAGAGCTTATGTCCTTGCGGCCATGAACCTACGGGTTCGATAGTGCCAGTGAGTAAGTAAGTATTGCTTCATATGTTGTTTTACTAGTAATATTGTGCGAGAAAAGTGAAAACTGGAATCACATACATTCAAAGTGAATGAGTATGCTCAATAACAGTGTATCTTATGAAAACTGTAAGAAGAGGAATTGTTTTTGGCAGGATGAAAGAAACTAACAAAAAATTGAGAGCTCAGATTCATGAAACTGGAGACTCCTGTAATTGTAGGTTAAAATATTTAAAACGTATTGATGTAAATCAGCAAAATAAATGAATCAACAAATTCAAAATTTACAGTACTAGAAGCACAATCTTTATATATATTAAAATTAATGTTGGGAAGTAAACATTATGAGGTTATATCATTAATAGTGAGTGGAGAACATATTTTTAATAACGCACGTCATACAATTTCAAATTTATTTGATTTAAGTCCATTGGTTTCGAATGAATTTTTCATTCATCTTCAGTTTATTATCATGACTCCAACTGTTGAAATTCTATATTTGTTGATTTCACCATGGTTACCTCTAATGCTGCCATCTTTGGTTGGCTTTATAAATTTTGAAATAATTTTTTTTTCTATAGGAATATCAAAATTCATTGATAAATATGTATTCTTTTGAATGAATATCTTCTCCCAAACTGTTAATTCTAATAGTATATCCAATTGTTTCAAAAGTTTTGCATCTCTATAAATTTTATGAGGTTCCGATAAACTATGTGCAGCAATTGCTGATTTTTCAATTTCACAATTTGAAACAATTGGATAAACCATTAGAATGAACAGTTTGGGAGAAGATATTCATTCAAAAGAATAAATATCGATCAATGAATTTTGATATTCCAATAGAAAAAAAATTATAAAGCCAACCAAAGATGGCAGCATTAGAGGTAACCATGGTGAAATCAACAAACATAAAATTTGAAGAGTTGGAGTCATGAAAATAAACTGAAGATGAATGAAAAATTCATTTGAAACCAATGGTCTTAAATGAAATAAATTTGAAATTGTATGAGGTGAGTTATTAAAATATGTTCTCCACTCACTATTAACTTTATATATATATATATGTTTGGTCTAATTACATCTCACAATATTAAACAGAGGAGGCCAAAATAAATGAAGACGATGATCTCCTTCATAGTAAAGTTTCAAATACAAGGTAAGAATTTCAGATGAAAATGATGCAAATTAAATAAAGATATATGTAAAAAAGTTTTCAAGTTTATAAATGCCATTTCAAAATAGAGAATTGAAAATATCCGAAAATCTATAAATACTAAAGCAGAGATAGGCAAGGATATGTGAGGCAAACACACCAACAGGCAGACCAAATTATCCAAAACTGGTTATGGAACACACATTATTTAAGGATCCTGAGAGCCATTATAGCATAAAGAAAACAGAAGTTGTATTTACCTGGGGAACTGTGTATTTTAAAACGTATAACATGTATAAAGACAATTATTCTGAAAACTTCATATCTTCTGAAATGTATTAAACCATTTTCATAACACAGTTCAACATTTCCTTTGAATACCCCAGAAACGATTCGTATAGTATCTGCGATGAATTTACTGCTAACATGAAGTCGCTCCTGTTCAGTTAAGTACCACGGCAAATGAAGAGATGAGGCTGGAGATAGAGAAGAAGGTAATCAATCTTGAAACTGAAAATAAGATTCACATAGCAAGAACTGAGATTATTTATAATGGCCAGAGGGAAGCATGGAAGAGAAGTACTAAATTTATTTCCATGGATTTTCAGAAAAATCTCCCCTGTCCAAATATCGTACATTACAAGCAAAAATTTAGCTACTTTTCTTTCAACATTCAAAAGTTGTTTATTTGATAACAAGGCCATTTTCTATATTTATTCTGAAACTCATGGTAGGAAAGGAGCCAATAAGGTAACTTCATTTCTTATTAATCAGTATATTACAAACATCCTTAACCCAAAAATCCAGTAGTTAAATATATTCTGTGAATCTGCAGGAGGGCAAATAAAAATTGCATGCTCTTTAGATATTTAAACTACATTGTTCATGAGAAGACACACTTTGCAGTCAGTTCTTGTCACATTCCCAATAAGTGGACCTACATACCTAGAATGTGACAAGGGTATGGGTCTGATAAAGTCAAACATTTTTAGTGAAATTCCTTAAGACTGGGTTGGAGTATTCCAAAGTGCAACAATGAAAATAATGAATATATGTAAGACAAAAAAGAAACTCTCACTGTTCTTATAATAGGTCCAGGAAAAACCAAACACATTGAGCTTCCCAAGATCTGCTCCAAGTTTTACAAATTAAACTAATCTGTTCCATCACAAGTTCATATGCAGACAGGACTTTCTTACATTATGATTACACCTGAATAACCATGAAGCACAAGGGTTTGTAATCTAGCAATTCTATGTATTGAGAGGTGAATGAAATGTTGGAACTTTTTTGAAGGACCTCTCATCAGATTTGTTGCTTGATGGCTCCAAATCACCTTATATATATAACATGGCTTGCATTATTATCATCATTTTTCATGTTATTAAATAATTCTTCCAAGAATGAGAGTTGGCAGCAGCAACATTGTCAGGAGATGGATTAGATACTTTATAAACACTGTAATACCTGGTCCCAACCAAAATAATTACTCTTCTTATACCATTAAAATGGCTTGTTCCATGAAAACTTTTACATAACCCAAATATACTAAAGCATTCCAACAACAATAATGATGATGATGATAATAATACACTATCATATTATATTAATGTAAAAGTGTTTTTAAATCAATCATTAGGTTAATTTAAAAACAGGCCTAATCAAGAAAAAATATTTTTCGCCGTTACGCATGTTTTATGGGTAGTTTCTTATTTCTTATAGTTTCAACGTTTCTATATTAATTCTATTATAGTTTTGAAAATCTTCCGTTGGACATGTTCTTTATTTCTGACAAATGGACCACGTGCGCTATATACGACGTGATCTGTGGAACGTGTTTGTGTTGGTTCAATGTGTTTATTTTGGTTTCTATGGTAACGCGATAAGTAACAACCAATAGTATTTCTTTTCCCTCCTTCAAATTTGTTCCGTTTGAATATGAGGTATGAGAAATATACGATTCAAAATAATTTTAACGGTAAACCGCCAGTTTGTTTACGTCGGTGTTATATGGCGTGGTGAAACGCAAACACGCTTAGTTATTTTTCACCCGGTTATGTAACTCGTCGTGAAGGTTAAATTTCACCCATGTTGGTGAAACCGGCCCTAAGTTCGAAATGTTATTGAATTTGATAACCCAATATTTCATAAACAGTCCACCGCTGTGATCTCGGGGTAGCGTGCTGCCATGTCACGCAGCTGGCCCGGGTTCGATCCCCGGTCGGGATAGTTTTTCTGGGTGAGGTTTTTTATCGGGTTTTTTCTTCGCCTGTAAGACAAATGTCAGGAAAACTTTAAGGCCCAAACGATCCCCGAAATCATATGGCCATCGCAATCATCAACATTCATATTCATCTTAGGTTAAGCTTAGGATTAGGGACTCTCCTGGGGCACCATTATCATCATCATCACCCATAATATTATCGGGGCAACGTAACCCCGCCTTCCAGGCGCCCCAAACTCAGAAGTGAGTTACAAGTACACCATGTCAGGAGAGAAACCAGGAATGTCGAAAGACAAACCTGGGGCATTTGGGAAAAAATTTCATAAACGTTGTTGATGGAATTACTAGCAATCAGGATCCCGGAATTATTACCAAGATCTGAAGTTATTCTAATATAATTTTCTCCCCTATTTTGCTCTCCTATTGATTTATCTGTATTAATTGTCGACAACTTTGGTGCCCTATAACTAGCCCATTTTCCCTCTTAGACCACTGGTTCCCTATTTCAAATTACTTGTATAATACCCCTCTTAAGCAGTTAAAATTGTGCGGTATAATTAATTTACACTCTGTATATAGCCTATTGAAAATGGATTAACTGACATTTTAAGATTAGTATTATTTTGCTTTCACACCTTCAGTGATATTCATTTGATTGATTAGATTTTACGTATCTATTGTTTTGTTGACTTCTTCTTTCTACATATTCTGTTTTTCTTTATATAATAATATAATATAATATATATAATAAATATAATATAATATAATATAATATTAATATAATATAATATAATATAATATAATCTAATATATATAATATAATATATATAATATAATATAATATAATATAATATAATATAATATAATATAATATAATATAATATAATATAATAATATATATATAATATAATATAATATAATAATATATAAATATAATATAAATATATAAATATAATATATAATATATATAATATAATATAATAATATAATAAAAAATATAATATATAACATATATATAATATAATATATAATATAATATATAATATAATATAATTATAATAATAATATTAATATATAATAAAATATATATATAATATAATATAATATAATATAATATATAATATAATATATAATATAATATATAATATAATATATAATATAATATATAATATAATATATAATATATATAATATATAATATAATATATAATATAATATATAATATAATATATAATATAATGTAATAATATAAAAATGATTCAATACAGTGCTGAGCTGGAATGAAATATGTGTCTCAGATAACATCGCCATGTCAGAACAGATCATCCAAACAAATGGAGAACTGCAGGACGATCTACTAAGCCCCTTGCTGTTTACACTAGCAACCGAAGAAATCCTTAGAATTGCCCAAAGAGAGGGTATCTTCTCGTGTGCATATCCGGACGACATTGTAATCGGTTCCAGAGACATAACAAAACTCCAGGAAACAATAAAAGAATTACAAAAAATGGTGCTCCAAGTAGAAGCTGGGCATTAACATATCAAAAACGGACACAATGATATTCGGAAACGGAGGAAGAGCCGCCACAACAGTAGAAATATACATAAGGCAAACAAAACTGAAAATAGTACCAGACTTCAAATACCTAGGCATAACGCTACAAACAAGCGCAAATAGCTTTACAAAACATATCACAGAAAAGACAACCCAGGCAATAATGGCAATGCATGAAATATGAAACATTAGATTCCTCACCCTAGAGACACAGCCAGTGAGTTAGTTAGTTAGAGACAGCAATGCTGTTGTTTAGAGTAAAAAAAAATACCAATACTGGCATAAGGCATAGAAATCATCTGGGCACATTTAACAATGAAGAATACTTCCTCTCTAGAAAGGGTGAAAGAGAGATATATAAAGAAAGTATTAGAAGTATCAAAAGTAACGAAGTTTCCCGCGCAGTAACCGAGTGGTTAAGGTAGGAAGCCTTGGCGCAGAGCTACGGGACTTGCGCTGGTTCGAGTCTAAATGGGGGAAGAAATTTTCTCATGGTATTTCGGCCAGTATGGGACCGGTGCCCACCCAGCATCGTGAGGCAATTGGGTAGCTACAATAAGTAGCGGCTCCAGGTTGAGGAACCAGATATAACGGCTGGGGGACTCGACATGCTAACCACATATCACCCCTAAACTGGCTGTTGACATCTACCTCTGTGATTGAAACATGTGGATGTGACGGGCCAGCAGCCGGCTGGTAAAAGGGCAACCGCTGAAAAGTGGAAAGACCCTCAATCGGAAAAGTAATGAAGTCAAGACTCGCATACCTACTGGCGAAGGAAACTTTCAACATAGACGGCCTCAGAATAAGCAAACTCCTACCCAGCACCAGCATATCACAGAAGCTGCTAGCAACACTGAATAGGAAAAGTGAAGAAATACCGTACACCCAGAATTCTACAGCACCGGGGCCATGGTGGACCTTCCGTGGACAAAGGAAAATTTTGAAATGAGACACGTCATTACTAGGTTGGCAGTCCACGGATTCCACCACCTGATATGTAAGAACACAAAAGTCCATGTACAAATATAGATTGCAAAGGTATGCTATGTGAAAAGACATGTAACCGATATAACATTGAGATATGCACATAAATAACAAAGACAATATGTGAATATGCAAGGATGTAAATTAAAATGTATTCTTACTTTAACCCTGGCTATTTGGATGCAATAAAAAATTAATTACAGTAAAACGTGTTTAATTCGGAGCGTGAATAATGCAGGAATCTGCCCAATGTGAACAAATTTATTGGCCCCGGTGAAATCATCATCTTCTTCTATTTATCCTTCTTCTTCTCCTTCTCCTTATTCTCCTTCTCCTTATTCTCCTTCTCCGCCTTCTCCTTCTCCTTCTTCTCCTCCTCCGCCTTCTCCTTCTCCGCCTTCTCCTTCTTCTCCTTCTCCTACTCAGCCTTCTCCTTCTTCTCCTTCTCCTTCTCCGCCTTCTCCTTCTCCGCCTTCTTCTTCTCCGCCTTCTCCTTCTTCTCCTTCTCATTCTCCTCCTTCTCCTTCTCCTCCTTCTCCTTCTCCTCCTTCTCCTTCTCCTCCTTCTCCTTCTCCTCCTTCTCCTTCTCCTTCTTCTTCTTATCCTTCTTCTCCTTATCCTTCTTCTCCTTATCCTTCTTCTCCTTATCCTTCTTCACCTTATCCTTCTTCTCCTTATCCTTCTTCTCCTTATCCTTCTTCTCCTTATCCTTCATCTCCTTATCCTTCTTCTCCTTATCCTTCTTCTCATTATCCTTCTTCTCCTTATCCTTCTTCTCCTTATCCTTCTTCTCCTTATCCTTCTTCTCCTTATCCTTCTCCTTATCCTTCTTCTCCTTATCCTCCTTATCCTTCTTCTCCTTATCCTTCTTCTCCTTATCCTTCTTCTCCTTATCCTCCTTATCCTTCTTCTCCTTTTCCTTCTTCTCCTTATCCTTCTTCTCCTTATCCTTCTTCTCCTTATCCTTCTTCCCCTTATCCTTCTTCTCCTCATCCTTCTTCTCCTCATCCTTCTTCTCCTCATCCTTCTTCTCATCCCCCTCCTCATCCTTCTTCTCCTCATCCTTCTTCTCCTCATTCTTCTTCTCCTCATCCTTCTGCTCCTCATTCTTCTTCTCCTCATTCTTCTTCTCCTCATCCTTCTTCTCCTCATCCTTCTTCTCCTCATCCTGTTTCTCCTCATCCTGTTTCTCCTCATCCTTCTTCTCCTCATCCTCCTTCTCCTCATCCTTCTTCTCATCCTTCTTCTCCTCATCCTTCTCCTCATTCTTCTTCTCCTCATCCTTCTTCTCCTCACCCTTCTTCTCCTCATCCTTCTTCTCCTCATCCTTCTTCTCCTCATCCTTCTTCTCCTCATCCTTCTTCTCCTCATCCTTCTTCTCCTCATCCTTCTTCTCCTCATCCTTCTTCTCCTCATCCTTCTTCTCCTCATCCATTTTCTCCTCATCCTTCTTCTCCTCCTCCTTCTCCATCTTTCCCTCCTTCTCCTTCTTCTCCTCCTTCTCCTTCTTCTCCTTCTTCTCCTTATCCTTCTCCTTCTTCTCCTTCTCCTTCTTCTCCTTCTCCTTCTTCTTCTCCTCCTCCTTCTTCTTCTTCTCCTTTTTCTTCTTTTTCTCCTTCTTCTTCTTCTTCTCCTTGTTCTTCTTCTCCTTGTTCTTCTTCTCCTTGTTCTTCTTCTCCTTGTTCTTCTTCTCCTTGTTCTTCTTCTCCTTGTTCTTCTTCTCCTTGTTTTTCTTCTCCTTGTTTTCTTCTCCTTGTTTTTCTTGTTCTTGTTTTTCTTCTTCTTGTTTTTCTTCTTCTTGTTTTTCTTGTTCTTGTTTTTCTTGTTCTTGTTTTTCTTGTTCTTGTTTTTCTTGTTCTTGTTTTTCTTGTTCTTGTTTTTCTTGTTCTTGTTTTTCTTGTTCTTCTTCTTCTTGTTCTTCTTCTTCTTGTTCTTCTTCTTCTTGTTCTTCTTGTTCTTGTTCTTCTTGTTCTTGTTCTTCCTGTTCTTGTTCTTGTTCTTCTTGTTCTTCTTCTTGTTCTTCTTCTTCTTGTTCTTCTTCTTTTTGTTCTTCTTCTTCTTTTTGTTCTTTTTGTTCTTCTTGTTCTTGTTCTTCTTGTTCTTGTTCTTCTTTTTGTTCTTCTTCTTTTTTGTTCTTCTTCTTTTTGTTCTTCTTCTTTTTGTTCTTCTTCTTTTTGTTTTTCTTCTTTTTGTTCTTCTTCTTTTTGTTCTTCTTCTTCTTGTTCTTGTTCTTCTTCTTGTTCTTCTTCTTGTTCTTCTTATTCTTGTTCTTCTTCTTGTTCTTGTTGTTGTTGTTGTTCTTCTTCTTCTTTGATTTTATGTGTATTTATTTTGCATAAAGGGGAATCTGTCCAACGCGGAAACGGAAGGATATTTCTACACAATTCATGAAAAAATTTTAAAGCGAAAAGCTCTATATATATATTATTTATTTATTTCTTTATTTATTTATTTATTTATTAACCATCAGCAGTTTTTTTAAGGCGGCTACAAGACGGTTTTTACAAATAGTGATTCAAACCAAATGGACACATAATTATCAAAACAAAACGAACCTAATTTTCACTGACCACAAAGTTCATTGTTAAAAGCTGTTGTATTCCACATGCCGATAAATGCCTCCATCCTCACGATCGGTATATTATTGTTTCAATTTGTCCATTGCAATCATTTTGATTGAATAACACTTGTGTCTAGTGCTTTGTTCCAGTTTATAATGTCGTGAAAAATGAAAGAAAAATAATTTGTACCGAAGATAAAAAAATAGTGTTGCCGTTTAAAGTAAAAATAAAAATCCTTGACCGTTTATACGCGTTGGCGAGTCGTTTGCGTCTATATCACGCTGTTTCAATGTTAATAAATCAAGAAATCCGAAGACAAAACAAGGATAAAGTATCGCAGAATTCACAGCTGAATATCAATCTTAATTGAAAGACCTTTTAAAAGCGGCAAAACAGAAAAATAAATTACTAAGTTCTTTAAGCCCTTGCTTTAACCTGACAGTAATAATTATTATAATTAATATAAATTGTTCAAAATCTCGCATTAATTTATTTTGACTATATAACTCATGCCACAAATGCTAGTCAATGACCAATCACGTTTCAAATAATTTTTGTTTTACAAACAATGACAGTCGTGTTTCACCTCGCTCTTTATCGACTTCTCTTCATCAGGTCCTGCTTTTGTGATAAACAAAGCTCCTCCTTTTTAATGTTCTGAACAGGTCAAAACATTAATTTTCTCCAACAAATACATTGAATATAGCAAATAATGAAAAGATTCCTTGATTTTACTGAGTTGTTTACTAAAAAAATTAATGAATAACCCGTAATGTTGATTATGATATATAGTTTGATGTGTTTAATTATTTCTCTACTTGGCGATCTTATTTGGCAATAAATAATATGTTCAAGCAGCAGTAAATGAACATAACCTCACATTTCTTATTTGTTTTCAAACATCGCCGTTTTATATTAAATATATAAATATTTTAAAATAACTATAGTTAAACAATGATTTGTGAGTAAACAGCTTAATGTTATTCGTTAAATAGTCGTAACAAATGCCACTTTTTATTTCCAAATACTTTTGATAAATTGGAAATCACTCGTGGCATTACTTATAATAATTTTTATTTTATTCCGTAACCTTGGAACGTATATCCTATATACCCATACAAATTACCATTCCATATTCGCGGCATATTTGCGAAACATATCCGCCGCGAATAAGGAGCTTTTACTGTATAGATTAGGCGTCAATGCACACCCGTTATGCGAAACACAGATACATGTCTTGCAAATAACAATTGCGCTGTAAAATCTTAAATTAATGAAGTTCTGAGACCGATCGTTCACAGGTAACGTTCTGAATTTACGGAATAAAAATGGCTGAAACATATATATCATTCTCATTAAGCAAAAACGTGAAAGTTATTTTAGATACATCTCCAAACATTTCCGAACCGATGTTCCAAAGTCAAGCACTAGCTCTTGTTAAATCCCAAAGGGAATAACTATTTCAAGGAATCTTCAGGTTGGGTGGAGAGTTTTAAAAGACGACACAATGTAGTGTGGAATGAAATTTGCGGGGAATGTTGACGAAATTATAGTTAGTAACAGAAAACCGAAACTGCCTACTTGAATTTCAGGATACGCGCCTAAGAGACATTTTTAACGCTGACGAAATTGATCTGTTTTCTTCGCGCGTTACCGTCGAAGTCGCTCATACATACTATACTTCACTTTTCAACGGCAGCGGAACTACAATTAATCCAAGGTACGTAAAAAGACATATACGGTACTCTATAGTCCAAGATTATTAATAAGTTTTAGATTTTTATAATGCGGAATTTGGTCCAATGTGGAAAAAAATTGGTCCCATGAGATTCCGCTTTGAGCAAGTTTTACTGTAATATAAAAAATGATATATAACAGATATAAAGAGTTCTAAATGGTAAAAACTGTATTAATATTGTACAAATATTGTAGATTTTAGATGTAAGAAGCGTGAAATATGACCTCTAAATGAAGACTTCAATTCTACGTCAAAGGTAGAGAAAAATAACGTTCCATTTGTTTTATTCATAACTCTAAACAGCTCGTCAATAAAAAAATCTGTTTACAAACAGACGAGACAAAAGTACTGAACTGTTCTGACTTTATCTATTTATACGTAGATATTTTCTACTTGGCGATGATAATTTTATTAAACTAACTAACTCACTGGTTCTATCGAACCCGTAGCTTCATGGCCGCGCGGACATAAGCTCTCCATCCTTCCCTATCCTGAACTAATTTTTCCAATCATCCTCTGTATAATCTACTTCCCTCAAATCATGGATAATGTTATTCTCCCACCTCATTCTTGGTCTACCAACTGGGCGTTTTCCCTCTGGTTTTCCTACAAGAAGCTTCCATGCACCTCTTTTATCCCCAATACGTGCCACATGTCCTGTCCATCGCAATATATGAGACTTAACTGTTCTTATTATATCTGGCTTCCAATAAAGACCATGTAATTCACTCTTATGTAGTTTTCTCCATTCATCTGTCTTTTCATCTCTCCTTGGTTCAAAAATTTTCCTAAGAACTTTATTCTCAAATACTCGTAATCTCCTTTCCTCCCTTAAAGTAAAAGTCCATGTTTCGCATTCATATAATATAACTGGAGAATAACTATTTTATATAGGCCTATTTTTAGTTTAACATTTTTTGAAAGGAGTTGGGAGACAAAAGACTCTTTAATACATAATTAGCATCCATTTCCAGAATTGAGCCTATGTTTGATTACTTTGTGAATCTCACTCATATTTGTAATTATTGTTCCTAGATCTTGAAATCAGCCACTTCTTCAAAATATCCTTTATTTGTCATTAGTTGTCCCTTTCCATTGTATAATGTATTTCTATATGTGAACATATATTTTGTTTTATTCACCCTACTCCCTGTGCCATTTAGACACATTGGTATGAGTCTAACTACATTTTAGGAATTCCGAACTCCGGCAGGATACTATATAACTTCTCCCCCTTAATTGAATCGTATGCCTTTTTAAAGTCTACATATAGTTGATGTACAGTGCCATTATGTTCGCATTTCTTTCCTAAAGTGTTTATGGAAATCTAAAAACAGTGATACAACAACTTGTGTTACTGAAAACTTCCAAAGAAAATTTTGATAGCATTATTTTTTGTATGCTGTTATAAAAATAGAAAACCTTAATGGCCATTAAATGTTTAGTTCATTGGTAAATATCATGGAATACAAAAATATTCCAGGATCAATATTTCAGTTTTGTTTATAGAAATTTGGACAGTTACAAGCTGGCAGGATCAAAATGGTAGAAATAATTAGAACTGAATTCTATTTGACTACATATTCATAATCAAATTTCATGACATGTAACGAGTTTTGTGTTTTATAAATATTGCACAACTTCTGTTTTTTATTTGTGTTTGCTTTACGTAACCTGCCTCGCCACTCAATTAACTAATTACACATCCCGCGGTTATCACTTGCCCTACACATGTGATACTTCCACTATATATATTTTTAAATAGCATATTTGTTTAGTGATATAAACTGTTTGCTTTCATAACATACATTCTATTCTATATTATGTAAAAATAATTCCTCTGCTCGTGTCTGTGTAATGCCTGGACGAGAGAGGACATGAGATGACGAACCTAATACTGAAAGTTTGTGATATACAATGAAGGCGGCTGATCAGGTCTGTCACACCATCTTAGCGGCAGATTAAATTAAATGTTATAAAATGGAATACATGTGTATGGAGAAAATAGTGGAATTATTTTTTTACACGAAACCCGGAAAAAAAACAACTCCGAAAGAAACTTGTCCTTAACTCTGATTCATCCATCACATAGAGTGACCGAGACCTAGAAGTCGAAGGCGAGCGTGTAACTACTTGCACCACAGAGACGCCTTATTCTATATTAGTAAAGTAAAGTATTCCCACTACAGGCCTCAGGAGGCCCTTGGGGTAGTGGGAGGTTAAGGCTCCTACTTTTTCTGAACAATCGGCACTTGATATCAGCCGGGGTTGTCAGCCCTGTGTGACGGCCGCCTTTACCCCAGAACAAGCGTCTGGTACTTATTTCCGTTAGAGGCTGAGTGGATCCCAGGGCCATAGTGCCGCCAGAAGGTTTGGGTCAGTTTAAAAATCCTGACCCCACCGGGACTTGAACCCTCGACCTTCCGGCTTGTAGAGCAGTGCCTTAACCACTAACTTACGGCGTGGCCCTTATTCTATATTACGTATTGTAAATGAATAAAGGATTTAATCCAAATAAATGTGTCAAGAACTTACACACTTGAGACAGGAATCCCAATACCTCAGATGAAAAATAGAGCTACATTATTTATCATTCGTCGCGAATCTTTGAGTAGTTTAGTAAATTGGATGTCCGCTGGGGAGATCACGTTCAACGAACGGCAGACTCAAGGGCATCGAAAGCTGCCCTACACCATAATAGAAAAGGAAAGGGAAATATAGATCGTCCATTGAAGAGATGGTGTGAACAACTACTTTGAGACGGAATAGGTCAGAAGCCCCAATCCTTGAGGCCGATGATGATGATGATGAAGAGTTGTCAATAGTGAAATTTGTTTAAATCTGATATTCATGATCCATTATTAAAATTAAATAATCTGACTATGAGGTTATACTTGATCTTTATTAAGAAGCCCATAATCATCATCTTCTTATTCAATACCAGCTCTTTGAGCTTAGCCTTGACAACAGCTCGCCATTGTATTCTGTACTTTACTTCTGCTTCCAATTATAGTTTCCAGTTATTCTCGAATAACTACAAACGGCATCCATTCATCTAATCCTGGTTTACCATACCTTCTTTCACAATCAAATTTTGCATCCAATACTACCTTGGGGGTTCGGTTTGTGTCTATGCTATACACATGTCACAACCACTTGACACTTTTGGCTTCACTGCTATATATATATATATATATATATATATATATATATATATGCATTTGTATAAAACTTACAATTCTCTGTTTGTTCTAATCCGCCAGACTCCTTTATCTCTAGCTGGGCCATATATCTTCCTCAAAGCATGTATTTCCTAGATGGATACATGTTCTACAGCCTTACCTGTTATCGTCCAGTTTTCGCTACCATATACCACAATAAATTTAATTATTGTTTTGTATACCCTTATTTTGATTCCATTAGATATGTATCTAGAAGTTATAATATTTTACAACGCTCTTAAAGAACGATTACCAGGACAATTTCTCATTGATTTCGGCTAACGCATCATTATATTTTATTATAACAATCGATCCTAGATACTTGAAGTTCTGGACGTGTTCATATCTTGCTCCATTCAATACCGCTAGAAATATTATCAGGAGCATTGCTAAGAGTTTTATTATTATTATTATTATTATTATTATTATTATTATTATTATTATTATTATTATTATTATTATTTTAAAGATCTGCTTGAATTACTATCTCTTTTATTTTTAGGGTTTTTTTCAAATATTAAGAAGCTGAACTATTAAGAAATGAGCCATATTTTTTAAATCTAGCTTCTACAAATTTAAAATGTATTATTTTCTTACATTTTCGCAGATAGTTCAGAAAACACGTTTAATGCCTAATTCAGTAAAACATATATCGAGGGCTCTCGCTGTTCCATAACAATTGATCAACTCATAGAGATGGCCAATTTACAAAATAATTATCGTCATTCTTACGTAATCAGCCATTAATGATCTAGATAAATAGAAATAAAAAAGTAAGTTTTAAAGACGCAGAAGAGTAAGATCGAAAAAAATAGTATTAACCAAAAATAAAAGAAATTTCCAATTATTATTAATGTTAAACAGAATTTAAATTTACTATTAAAACCATGAATGCATCTACGTATTATTATGACGCCAGTCAACTGGTTAATGTTTAACATATGTAGAAATATAATGTACGGTTAAAAACTATAATATAGTTACCTTGTAGGTCCGTCTCCTCAACTTAAGTTCTTTTAAAACTCTGTAGGCCTTTCGGGACTAGTCCCATCATGAGCAGAATGCATTAGGTCCGTTCTTGTTGACCCTTGTTGAAGCACTGACTTGGTTGTGAGAATTTTGTACAGAGGATTGTGTGGATTAGGTGTGTATTCATTGAGAATCAGGTTGCTGTTGATTTCTCTTAGGATTGCGATTTCCTCCAGTATATTTATACCCATTGGAATGTTTTCTCTATGTACTATTGTGAGGGTGTTATCGATGTTATGCATATGGTGTCCAGCTTGAATTACATGTTTTGCGTAACTTGATTTTCCTCCATTGTAAACGAAATCTCTGAAATGTTCCTTGAATCTAATGTTGAAGCTTCTGTTAGTTTTCCCAATGTAGAATTTATTGCAGTCTGTACATGTTAATTTGTAGATGCCTTTATTGTCGAATTCATCTATTTCTTCGATGTTGTTGTTTATTAAATTGTTTAGTTTGTTGTCAGTTCTGTAGGCTATATTAATATTCTTATCGAGCTTTTTTGGTGTGTTGGCCAATTTTAATGTTTCTTTACCAGTGTACGTGAGAGTTATCCATTTTTTGTTGTTGTCATTGGATTCTATTTCAAGTTTGGTTATGTTGGTAATGTTTTTTTCTTTTTTGTTTATTTATAATGGTATTTATTATTTGTTTGTTGTAGCCGTTAATTTATGTAATGTGTTTGATGTAATTTAATTCTTTATTATAATTGTCTTTATTTAGAGGGAGTTTTAACATCCTATTTTTAACCGTACATTATATTACTGTGAACTAATACCTCAACGGAAAATCACCATGACTTTTACTAGTATCGTTTAACATATATTTGTTGTTACTTGAAAATACGTGGGTTGCCTGCATTACCTGATGGCATTTCAGCAGTAACCCTACAACAGAAAATAAAATTTAGTTTTTCTTTAGAAAGTTTTCCACCTTTACATTTCTCACTACAATTCATTAAACATTTTCGAGTACTCGTTGGTAAAACAGATCTGTCTCTTCTCCATTAAATTGATTTTGAGATTCATACTCCTTAATTATATTTGGTAGTTTTGCCTTCCAATCTTGAATCATTCCATGTTAACAACTACTTATTCTCCGGATATTGCACAAATAATAATATTTTCTCATTTTCTGAGTGTTTCAAGCCTATTTTGTTTCCTTCAGTCTGAAACATTAACCCGGTCACTGAAATATTCATTGCTCCACACTTTAAGAAAAATTTTTAAGTAGCTTAATTCATGTCTTATTTTCTTTTTTCCCCGAGTTTTCTTTTTCGATCTGTGTTACATTTCATTCTTAAAGGCTTTGACAATAATTCGTGTTGCTTAATTATATTACCAATAGTTTATTGCCAACATTTATCAGCAATGTTTGTATGGTTGACACCGTTATTAATTAGAACAAGCACCTCTTTCTCTTCTTCTGAATGTTTATTGCAATATTAATTTCTTTCTCTGTTACTTGAACCAATCGTCTTTTAAAAATAATCTTGTTCATTAGAAGCGGAGTGCACAAACTACTTTCTCTGGAAATGACATTCCTTGAACTAATGTAAAATAAACATAATAGGCACAAAATATAGTACTATATGTATATATTTTTATTCAATGCAAAACTGTTTCTGAAATTAATCAAGCAGAATAAAGAATATGCTCCAGCTAGACGAATAAAAATAAAATTTGAACAGTACATTTGACATTGTAATTATGTTATAAAATTCCAATCTGTTGTTCAGGTTTCTAAGAAAAGGCAAGCAGGTAGCTTTGACATACATGGTAGTTCAGGATGGTCAACATAGACAAATTAATACTAAAATATATAGTACTGAATTTGAAAATTTGTTCAACTTCAAGACACACATATGACCAAGATACAGAATTGGCCATGCATAAAATACAATAAGGATTTATCGGTTCCATATAAATGTGGTCAACTTCGGCAGTTGGTCAACTTACAAGAGTACCACGGTTACAGGTTGTACTGTAGTTGGATATATATTAACGATCGTAAACTACCCCTACTTTATTTTTATGCTACATTCAGAATAATTAAAATCAAATAACATTATCGCGTTATAACACAGATACTTGTTTATCTTAAACCAAGTGATTCCGTTCAAATATTGATATATACAGAATGCGGCAGAACCAATGACTCATTTAAATTGCCCGCCATTATTGGACACGGCTTCCTAGAGAGTTGATATTGGTACCAATGCGTAGTGCAGTTCAAAGCATTTTCAGTCAGTATGGAGCGTTGGTCAAACGAACACAATGCGTTTGCAATAGAAATGTTTTTCAAATGTGGTGACTGTCGTACGGACCCAGTGTTTGTTCTGGCCACACTTTAATATTGGTCGGAAATGTCAAGTTTCGTATCGGAAGTCGATTACGAGATGGGTCCAGCAGTTCAGAGCAACAGCATCTGCAACAAACAGTAAGTTACCTGGTAGGTCATGTACGGTTCGCATCTCGGATAACATTGCAAGAGTAAGAGCTGCTTTGGCAATGTCAACTGGCCATCCCGTTCGCCCGATTTATCGGCTTGTGATTTTTTTCTGTGAGGATTCCTAAAATCCAAAGTGTATGATAACAAGCCAACAACTATTGAAGACTTGAAAAGCAACATTCATGCCGAAATTGAGGTCATAACAGGTGACACTCTTCGTAGGTTATGAAGAATGCGCGTGTTCGTATAAAAGATTGCATCGCCAGTATTGGTGGACACCTTAAGGAGATAATTTACATAAAGCGACATGTGTAATTAATGGCAGGACGTGTTTTTTCGAACAATGTACACTAATAATGTGTAGTTAGTTGTATTTATTCATGACAAAATAACATGTTTAAAATGGGTCATTGTTTCTGCCGCACCCTATATTAGGTGTGGTATTCTAAAAATCCAATATTTACAATGGGCTTAACTTAAATTCCAGGTCATAGCCAACCGCAGTAATAACTCCCTTTACGGAAAAATTCCTATGCTTTGACCGGGAATCGAACCCGGGACCTCATGAACTGTAGACAGAAACGCTGACCACTAGCCCATGAGGCTGGTCATAAATGGAATATTAAACGTAATTAATTGGTATGGTATACGCTGAGACGAAAGAAACATAGCGGTTGATAGTCAGTTTTTAATGTCGGGTTTGATGTTAACCTCCACTTCTAATTGTCGGATTTCGTTCATTTTTTGGTGATACCTACCTCGGTTTATTTAAATGATATAAACTACTGAGTTTTGTTGTGAAACATCCAAAAATGTGACCGCAAGAGCGATTTTCAATTTTTACTTCAGGTGAACTCCTACAACTAATAGTTTTAGAGGGTCGATTTGTGAATCTAAAAGTCTAAACCATCAGAGAGCTCAGTCAGACACACACAAATAATTTCATCGAAATCGGTCTAGTCGTTTAGGAAGAGTTCAGCGACAAAGATACGTACAAAAAAAAATATATATATATATATATATATATATATATATATATATGTATTGCTTGTTGATATTCTTGTTATTATTTTTATATTAATATGATGGTAACATGTATTCACAGATATTATACATTGTTTCATTCATATCAATGTTTTGCGCTGTTGCCAGGTCCGGGCTCAATGTATTCGTTATGATGATAAGTTGTTCAATGAGGGAAATTTTGAAGAAATGTCTAGGAAAAATAGTTACAAGTAGAAATGAAATTAAACACAGGCTCAATTCTGGAAATAAATGCTATTATGCACTACAAGGACTCTTGTCGTCCCAACTTTTCTCAGAAAAAGTTAAACTAAAAATATGTGGAACTATTATCCTCTCAATTATATTAAATGGATGCGAAACATGGCTCTTACTTTAATGGAGAACTAATTATTATAAGTTTTTGAGAATAAGGTTCTTACGAAAAAATTTGTACCAAAGAGGGATGAACAGACAGAAAAATGGAGAAGATTGCGTAACTGTTAGCTGCATGATCTTTATAGGAAGCCAGATGTAATAAGAACAGTTAGATTTCATGAACTGCAATGGGCAGAACATTTTGGCTGAATGGGGATTGAAAAAGAGACATGAAAACTTCTTGTATGTTAACTAGAGGGAAAAAAACCCAATTGGTAGACCTAGAAAGAGGTGGGAGAATAGAATTGGCCGTGATTTGAGGGAAGTATATTATACAGGGGATGATTGGAAAACATTACCTCAGGATAGGGATATATGGATAGTTTATATATGCACGCGACCACCAACATATAGCTTTGATAGTGCTAATGATTTAGTTAAAGATATGTTGTTCATTACATTATGTAATTGCATTGATTCGCGCCATTGGCCCGTGAGCCGGCATTTTTAAACTTGCATTCTTAAATTCTCTCATTGGACAGATATATTACTGGCGTCTTGTAGAACATTCGGGCGAAGAGCTTCGGGAGTCTAATGACGAGTCTACTAATGTGTAGACATGTAGTCCGCTGCCTCCTGCAAAACTTGTAAATGTTCTTATAGTTACAATATGAAGTTATTCGAAGACATAAAGCTGTGTTATTAAATAAAACTCGTTATATTATTGTTTTTATAGGTGTTAAGTTTCATTGAAAAATGCCCTGTTTACTGTAGCCTGTAACTTCATCGATCGCATAGACAAAAATACATTAAGTATGTATGAATGATGAAATGAACAAACATTTATTTATTTTCTACCTGTACCTGAAAAAGGAAACGTGAACGCGTTCTTAGCCACAACAATATATATATATATCCACCATTGTGGTCTCGAGGTAGCGTGCTGCCTTGTCACGCAGTGGGCCCGGGTTCGATTCCCGGTCGGGACAGGCTCCTGGGTGAGGTTTTTTTCGGGGGTTTTCCTCACCTGTAAGACAAATGTCAGAATACTTAGGGCCCAACGGTCCCCGAAAATCATCCAGCCATAGTCATCATCCTTATCATTATCATCAACATCCTTCACCGGTGTGGAAAGCAACGGGAAGCTACCACACCTATAATTCCCTAGTAAAGCTGCAAAGCATAGTATGAAAATGCTATGATTGCAGTGAAAGACCTGCCCTCGGGCAGAATTACTATGGATGGATGGATATGGATATATATATATATATATATATATATATATATATATATATATATATATATACACACAATTTCTAGTAGATTTCGAAAAAATAGTCATAAAACAAATGTTGGGAATGTATTCAGCTAAATATTTTTCTTTAAATACCAAAGCATTCTTTAACGAGCCGCAGATATTACTCATATGTGACAGACGGCTTTCAACTTTTCCTAGAATACCGAACACCTCGATCTTGTTTGCGATATAACCTAGGATAATCGAGGCGTTATTTTCTAGATCATAAGTACCAGTAAAATAAATATCTGAGGCCTTACTGCGACATGATCTGTTGTAAGAATATTTTTAACACTGGTTTACATATATAATTTCTTATCCTTACAATATAAGATAAGGAAAATCTAGAATGGATAGAAAACGAAATAAATAAATAAGGAAAATTATGGGTGTACAAGAGGAGCGGGCATCATAGGCATTATAGAAAGGAAGAAATTGCAGTGCTATGGCCATGTCAAAAGAATGCCAGAGCAAAGATTGCCTAAAATTATTATGGAATGGATCCCAATGGAAAGGAGGCAGAAAGGAAGACCAAATAAAACTTGGATACAAGGTGTACTAGCCGCTATGAATATCAGAGGATTGGAGGAAGATCAATCGATGGACTGAGAGGAATGGCGTTTGGTTTCCGGAAGACGGCGGCAGTTTCACATGATACTGGATGAAGATGATGATGATCCTTACAAGAATAGGGAATAATGATCAGCTAAATACAGGTACCACCTCCGATATTTTAGAAAACACGCCATTCGCTTAAACAGTCATATCAAATAAGGATAAAATGGGTAAAAATGGCCTTCGGGGCTATTTGAACATTAACGTTTCCTAGTATTTATCTCGCAGATGCATAAAAACCCAGGAAACTTGTCCTACCCGGGGATAAATCACGTGCTCGCTCCACAGCATAAAAATGGGAAGTAAAATTGATTAATTGATAACTGAACGAACCTGGAGTAGGGTAGAGGTTCATGTCCAAATATCCCCATCCTTAGTTAGGGTTTTCCAGTCACTCCCTGCACAATTTACATATGTGATTAATTAGACAGTTGTGCTAGCCGTCGAGAAGAGCGGACGTGTTTTTGTTAGAGTCGTTGAAGTGCGCAGGGGACAAAGCATTATGGAAGAAGTTAGAAAGCTGATGGAAACATTGTCAACTGAAGTGAAAGAGGGGTTTGAAAAGTGCAACGTGGGTGAAAAAATTCATGATATTGAGACGAACATGCATCGGATGGAGGACAGATTGAAATGGCTGGAATCTAAATTAGACTATCTCGAAAACCAGAGTCGCCGTAATAATATTGTGATATATGGAGTGCATGAAGAAGACAGGAGAGCTGGGAGGAAACTGAACATATAGTTAAAAGAGTAGTGGCGCAAATCGGGATTGATTTGGTGGACAGTGATATAGAAAGAGCGCACAGAGTAGGTCGTTGGAATAGTGGAAAGAGACCGATTGTATGCAAATTATCACACTACAAAATAAAATGTTGGATCCTTAGAGACAGTAAATATCTTAAAGGGACCGGTATCAATGTTACCGAAGACTTTAGTGAGAAGGTGCGCCGCGAAGGGGACTTTCTTAAGCGACACATGCTCGAGGCGAGGAGGCAGGGCTGCCATGCAATCATGCAATTTAATAAATTTATTATAAATGGACGAATCTGGAGCAGGGAACAAATACAAAATATGGACAACTCTGAAAATGAATTTGAAGAGGTCATTGACAGCGAGTCCCCAAAACCTACAGGGGACGTTTCAACAGCAGGTGGTCTCCTTACAGCAGAGGAGGGAGAAAATTCTACACGAGAGAAAGAGAGAGGGAGCACTACGATACTAACTCCCAGGAATCCAATAAACATACAGCAAAAAACGGCCGAACGCAAAAATCATACCCCACCTCTAAGAGGTGAACGACCGGCGGACACAAGAACTCCAACAAGAAAATCACTAAGACTTCTGAATTTACCCGCAGAAAAGGAACTATTGAGAGGGGAAGTTCGAAAAATACAGGTAAGACTAATGACAAGGGAACACAATAGGGTTTGTTGACAGTCGGTTCATGGAATATCGAAGGGGTTAAAACAAAAACTTTCAATGGACAGATGTGTAGAGTTTATTGAGACTTTTGATATATTAGCTCTAGGAGAAACATGGTGAAAAGCTAATGAATGCGTAAATCTATGTAATATGAAAGGTTATTTTAAGGGTAATCAAAATAGAGGAAAGAGAGAGGTAGATATCCAGGCGGTGTTGCCATTTTATATAAAGCTAACTTAGACCCATATATTAAAAAGGTAAATATTACTTTAAAAGAGGCAATTTGTATATATTACCATACAGAAACAGCAGAAATGTGTCTGTTGTCTATTTATCGCCAACCACTACATTCCAGGTATGCCAATCCAAATTGTTTCGTTGAATTGTCTGACTCGTTGGCAGAAATAAAAGATAGGTTTCCGGAAGCGGGAATAATAATTTTAGGGGACTTTAACTGTAGGATTGGGGAGGAAAATATCACTATAAAATCGGATGATAATGAAACACGAGGTGAGGGTAGGAGAAGCAAAGATAAGATTTTAAATTCAGAAGGAAACCAATTGTTAGCTTTTTGCGATGCATTTGAACTTGAAATTCTGAAAGGGAAATATGGGGAAGATAAAAATGGAGAACTGACATTTATTAATAAAAATGGAAGTAACGTAATCGATTATTCAATATGCACACAAGACATGATTCCAGTCCTAAGTAATTTCTGTATAGTTTCCAGAATCGAATCACACCACTTCCCAAACAAACTTATTTTAAATATGAAAGGTATTAGTGAGACAGTTAATGATGAGGTGGCAACAATATTGCGGCCAATTACACGTTTCAGGTGGATCGAGGATCTGAGAGAAGAATTTATCAGGAGTTTGGAAACGCTAATACAGGATCTGCAATTAAATGATCTTAGCGGGGAGGAAATTATTAAAACTTTGACAGAATGTTTTCAAAAAGCAGGGGAAAAATTCAAGGTTAAATACGCAATGAACCAGAAGGATAAAGGGTGGTACAATAATGCATGTAGAAAGAAGAAGAAATTTGTCGAAAGTAGTCTTTTAAAGTTTAGAAAAGAAAGCACAGATGAAAGCAGAAAAAATTATGCGCAAGAGAGAAAGGAATATAAAGAATTATTGGCAGAAACAAAACTAGCATGGCAAAATAAGAAATCCGAAGAAATGAGAGTCGCGACTGAAAGTGGGAACATTCCGGACATATGGAAAGCGTTAAGGGAACTCAAAGTAAAGTCCATAAATCGGACAAGAATAACGCCCGGGGAATGGAGAAGTTACTTTGATAGGGTGCTGGGAAATGAGAGGTTAAGATATAATCAAGGAAATATAGTTGAGATCCCTGACCCAATTCATATTCAATTACTGGATCAGGATATTTCGAAAAATGAAGTGGTTTCTTCCATTAAATGTTTAAAGAATGGTAAAGCACGTGGAATTGATGGAATACCAGGGGAATTCTTGAAAAATATGATATCATCCAATAAATTATTAGACGTTTTGAAAACTGCGTTCAACAAACTTTTTAATGGAGGAGATTATCCGGAAGCCTGGGCGACAGGTGTCATCCAACCGCTATACAAAGGGAAAGGTGGGGCACAGATACCAGAAAGTTACAAGGGAATTTGTCTTTTGTCAGTGTTCGGAAAAATATATTGTAAAGTACTTTACGAACGAATAAGACAATGGGCTAAAGAGAACAATAGGCTCTTAAAATATCAGGCAGGTTTTAGAGAAGAGTACTCCACGGTGGACAACGTATTTGTTCTGAGAACATTAATTGATGACAATCTGAAAATGAAGGGGGTAAATTATTTTGTGCATTCATTGATTTTAAGATGGCATTTGATACTGTGGACCGAAGCGCACTTTGGGAAAAATTAAATCGGAAAGGATTGTCTCATAAAATGATACATGCTTTAATGTCAATTTATAAATATGTTAAATTTTGTATAAAAGTAGACCAAGGGCACATTACAGAGAGCAGTGAAGCCAATCGGGGAGTGAGACAAGGTTGCATTTTATCACCAATGCTATTTAATCTATTCGTTGATGATATTGTAGACGTAATGCTAGAAGGAGAAATTGAGGCTCCGGAGATAGGAAATGTTAGAATCCCAAGTCCTGTTGTATGCAGATGATTTAATTATCTGTTCCAAGACAATCAAGGGATTGCAAAGAGGTCTTGACCTACTGGAAATATACTGTAGGAATTGGGGATTGACTGTAAATGTTAGTAAGACAAAAACAATTACCTTTAAAAATGGGACGGTTTATGGTAGAGCAGAGGAATGGAAATACAGAGATCAAGTACTTCAAAAAACGTGAAACATTTTGAATATCTTGGTACGACGTTGAAAATGAACGAAAAGTGGAAAAAACATATTGATATAGCATTATTTAAAGGGAGGGGATAACTTAACAGTGTACTCGGTATTCTGGGTCGAGTGCCGGATATTCCAGTCAGCACATTAGAAAAAATGTACGCAGCGATGGTCAGGCCAGTAATGCACTATGGTAGTGAGATTTGGGGTTTCCAAAGAACGGAAATACTAAATAAGGTGTATACGCATTTTCTAAAGTATATTACAGGACTTAGTAAGGCCGTTTCTAACTGTGGAATTTTATATGAATTCGGGTCATTCCAGGACGACATTAACTGTAAAATTCGTGTACTCAAATACTGGTTGCGAGTAATCCAAGGTGAACAAACAATGCTTAGAGCAATTTGTTACGACCACCAAATTAAAAACATAGATGTTAAATTTTGGGCAGACGAGGTTAGGAGAGAACTCCAAAAGATTGGGATGGGCTGGATATGGGAAAAAGGGACTGAAAATCGCAAGAACGTGTGGAGAAAAATAAGGAGGAGGTACTTAGATATAAACCAACAAGATACTTTCGCCGAATGTACAGGAAAACGCTCACTGTGTTTACAAAGAGACCTAAAACACGTCTGGGGAAAAGAATCGTATATACTCAACCTAGGATTTAAGGAGAGATCAGGGCTTGCTTGGTTTAGGCTAGGGGCATGGAAATTTCTAAAAATTAGCGACGATCACGATATGCGAATATGTCCAATGTGCGGGAACTTTGAAGATGAGATACATATATTAGGAAAATGTAATGATTTAGAATATTGGAGACGTCAGTTATTACCGGAAAGATTTCTAAATTCAAATCGGGAAAGATTGGCATGCTACGAGTTATTGGTAAATCCAGAAAATTGGATAAACCTCGGTAAATTTCTGGACAAAACGCGAAAAATAAGGACAACACTCATTCATGAATAAATATATGTTATCAAAATGCAATACCATTAATTATTAACAATTATATATAAATTAATTAGTGTATAATGCTATTGTGTTATTATTTAATTGTAATATTAATGTGTTTTCTTTATGTAATTGTAATGTTAATGTTTTTTAGTGTATAATGCTATTGCGTTATTACTTAATTGTAATATTATTGTGTTTTCTTTGTGTAATTGTAATGTTAATGTTTTTAGTGTATAATGCTATTGTGTTATTATTTAATTGTAATATTATTATTATGTTTTCTTTATGTAAATGTAATGTTATTGCTGTTTGTTGTTTATTTTTCTTTACACTAGTACCAATTATTACTTTATTGTAACGGACTGTCAACAGCACGTACGGCTTACTGCCCGTGCGACCCATATTTGTAAATAATATTGTAAATATCTTACTTTTTTTTGTCTAATATTATTCTATCTCAATCTCGGTCTACCTATTGGATGCTTTCTCTTTCTGGTTCTCCTGCAAGAAAATTATAAGCGTCTCTCTTATTTTCCATTCGTGCCATAACCTGCACAACGCAATCTACTGGATTTTATTATTCTATTTATTTCTGGTTTCCATCAAGATCATGGCATGGAATTTTCTCCATTCATCTGCCGGTTCGTCTTGCTTTCATTAAAAATTGTAAGTACTTTATTCTCAAATACTGGAAATATTTTCTGCTTCATAAAGAAAGAGACCACATTTCGCATTATGATGTAACTGGAAGAATCATGTTTTTAAATATTTTACTTCAATATTTTTGTTTTTAGAAGGCTGCTCCGTGGCGAAAGCGATTAGGCGCCCGCCTCTCAACGCTAGGGTCCCGAAATCGAGTCTCGGTCACTCCATGTGAGTTTCGTGGTGGACCAAACGGAGCTGGGGCAGGTTTTTCTCGGGGTTTCTCCCGTTTTCCCCTGCCACTATATCTTTCCAACATTTCTCCATATTCATTCATTTCGTTTATCTGCCTCTGTGATACTTTAATACTTTAATTTCAGGATACGCACCTCAGAGGCATTTTTAATGATGACGAAACGGACTGTTTTTATATATATTTTTTTTTGCGCGTTACCCCTTAATAGCTTGTACATACTATACTTCACTTTTCACCGGCAGCGGAACTACAATTAATCCAAGGTACGTAAAAAGCATTTACGGTACTCTATAATCTAAGATTGGTAAATAATTTGTTTTTGTTTTTTTCTAATGCGAAATTTTGTCTAATATGGAAATAAAATTGGTGCCAAGAGATTCCGCTTTGAACAAGTTTCACTGTATTTACAAACCTAAAAGAAAGTTTTATACACCGAACGAGGTGCGACATTTATAAGTTTTATTTCACAAACAACTTATTTGTTATTAAAAAAAAGTAAGTGAATATCTCATACGCACATATTTTAATACCGCAACTTTCAGACGTTATATAAACAAATATTTTCGACTATTAAATTCATGCCCCAAATGGGAGTCAATGACCAATCACATTTCAATGATTTTTTATTTACAACCAATCACAGTTGTGTTTCGCCTAAAATTTACCAACTAAAGTTTATCATAATAAAGAAAGCACCTCTTGTTTTAACATTCAGAATAGGTCATAGCATTATTTTGCAGTGACTCACCATCAGATTGTATATATAGTGCATGAATGTCAGCAGAAAGCGCATGCGATAGATAATATAAAACATTTGTAACAATTGATTATACCACAAAAAAAAAAGAAACCACTGTTTGCATTTTCTTAAACTAATTATTTTCCAGGAAATGACGTTGCAGAAAAATATAATTGGCATATTTACATCATAGGGCATCAATGCCTACAACGTTGGTTATAAATTTCTCCACTAGGGTGCATTCTTACAACATTGCGATCCTTTGGTAATAAATAATATTATGATCTCGTTGCAGTGATGAACAAAAGTAGCAAATGAAGCGTACCAATCGTTTCTCCTTTGTTTTCAAACATCGCCGTTTACATTAAATATATAAATATTTTAATATAACTATAGTTAAATAATTATTTGTGAGTAAACAGCTTAATTTTATTCATTAAATAGACCTAACAAATGCCACTCTTGATTTCCAAATTCTCTAGATAAATTCACTCCTAACTTCTCACTTCGTGAATTTATCGATAATTTGGAAATCACTCGTGGCATTACTCTGTAAGTGCATATTTCAGTGTTTTCCTTAATCTCTTGAACATAACACACAGAACTTTATCTCAAAATAATTAAGTAGACTTGATTTCTGTTGATTGAAATGCACTTGTAAGTGTCGGTGGAGTACAGTAATTACATCATACAGCGGCCTCTTTGTTAATGTTGGTTAAGAAGTGACGTAATACGCAGACTGTGAGGTAAAATGTTTGTATTGACAGAATTAGATCGCTCGTGCAATCGCGAGTATTTTCATTAGCAGTTTGAATTAAAAATGTCAAAATTGAAATCGAGTGTGTGTGAACGTTTTCAGCAGAGTTTAAAAACACTTTTACCTCTGATTGGAAAATACTATTTTGCCAGCCATGTGCGATCAACATTCTAAGGTAGAACAACTTTTATGACAGAAAATAATCATATCGCAACCGAATCACGTCTCTCGTCGAGGAAATTTCTTATAGCAGAATCAACTCTTAAACATGCCAAAAATTAACAGATTTGTTCTAATTAGTGTTCCCTTACATTTCCTCGATAAGACAAAGAAATCGATCTTAGAATGTTTGTTACTAAATATATGATGATGAGAATTTCCACGATCGGCAGCGGTGGACTAGTGGTTATGTTCCTTGCCTCTGGTCCCGAGGGTCGCGGGTTCATACCCGGCCGGGGTCGATGGATTTTTTAGGACGGAAAAATCCAAGGAGCAAGTCCTCCGGGAGGGACTTTAAGCCGTGGGTCCCGAGTCTGAAGTTTTTCAGGTTACGTAAAAGCCTCCTTAAGCTGGAATGAAATGGTCTTCTAAGCATAAACATTTTACCGACTTTTCACCGTCCTAGATACTATACTAGTATTTGTCTAGAGGTAAGAATGTGACGTGTACAGCGGAATACGGACCACTCTTAATGGCCACTCTACCGACACACGAAAACAAGTGTAAGTAACTTAGTATGGTTCAAATTCTTCCCTATAGGGGGGAGCGCCTAAATCTCTGTTAAGGGAATCATGGGCTTTCAAAACAACAGAACTTCCAAAGTGCTACGAATAAACGTTAAGTCACATTAGGTCAATATGGCAAAATAAAACATTTATGTCTCCAGTGATGAAACTACCGATGTCAATGGTAGAAACGTAATATTAGTTGATTTAAAAATAACGTAATTACGTTAAAACATTATTTCTTACTAATCTACTAATAACTTAACTTTAGCTAGATAATGTAATGAATCTAAGGGAATCTCACAAAGGAATGGCGTTCAATATGACAATATACTACTTCTGCTAAAGACTATGTGACATATATGAAGGAGCTGCTCAAGATAAATAATGAAAACAAAAAAAAATCATTTATAGTGAATTTTTTTCATCTGTTAGTTGAATAAGCTGGTGCTATCAGTCATGCATTATTTTCTTTTAGGTGTTTACTATGAACTTGTACTGTAAGACACACTTCTGCACAAGAATTCCTCGAAAACAGAAAGTAAATAAAAGAGGCAGGAGATTTCTGAAGAACAATGTGTCACAAAATTATAAACTTACTGCAGATAAAGTGACTGCAGAATTAAAAATATATTTAAGGAAACCAGTTTCCAACAGAATAGTGAGGAGAGAGCTGCGCAATCCAAATGTTTGTGGTAGAGCAGAAGATAATAAACCATTGATTACAGACAAAATGCAATAAAGCTTAACATTTACACTTTTCTGCACTACCGGTAAGATACGAGTGTAAGTTTGGATAACACCAAAAGAAGTTTACAACTCAGACTGCTTGGTACCTGCAGTGGAAATGGTTGGAGAGTGAATAATGATTGGTGTTCTGTAGGTCCTATTGTTACATTGCATGGTGAAGAGACTCCTAAGATCTCTAAGGTCATTCTAGAAGACTATATGCTCACATGGTTCAGATTTTCAGTTTAAGACTTTATATTTTTTTTTTGAAAATGGTTGTGGTATTTTTGTATTTCAAGATGCCTCTACTCACCCTCCCATTAAAAACTTAAAACATGAAGGAAAATTCAGAGGTATAACGTAGCAATGTGGCAATGTGGTGTGAATTGGGAACTAGAGTATAGATAAGATTTCTATATCCTTTTTCCCTTAAACCGATAGAAGAAATTCTCCATGAACAATGTTACAAGATACCACAGAATACACTCATAAGTAACTAACTCACTGGTAGTATCGAACTCACATGTTCGTGGCCGCGCGGACATAAGCTCTCCATATATCCGTATCTTGACATCATATTTTCCAATGATCCCCTGTATATTTTACTACCCTCAAATCATGGCTGTTATTCTCCCACCTCATCCTCGGTCTATCAACTGGTTGTTTTCATTCTGGCTTTCCTAAAAGAAGTATCCATGCCTCTCTTTCAATCCCCATTTCATTCCACATATCCTGCCCGTCACAGTCTACGAGACTTAACTGTTCTTATTATACAGTGTGTCCACACAGTCTTGCTACCAAAACAGTATAGCTAACTTAGCCGTAAACTATTTTAGATAAGGACATGCTGTTTTTGTAACATATTCTACATCTCTCAAATTTTTGTTTGCATTTGTTTCAAATTGTGATTTAAACGACAATGACGACACCTCAGAAAAAGACCCAATGTGTATGAGGTATGCTGAGTCTGGTAAATCACCAGTAACTGTCCAACGAAATTTCCGCAGGCAATGTGGAAGAAATCATCCATCCAAATAAACCATAATTAGATGGAGACATTTCTGGCTACTGCCAGTGTAATGGACTTGTAACAGAGTGTTCGCAGGTGTGAGCCAAGAAACTATCGACAATGTGCAACTTGCATTTCAACTCAGACCTAAAAAATCGGTTCGTCTTGCTTCACGGGAACTGCATTTACCAAAATCAACCATTCATAAAGTCCTCCATAAGCGACTACATCTTCAGGCCTATAAAAGTGTAAATTACGTAAGCGTTGCTGCCAACTGACTTCCCTCGGGGTGCTGAATTTGCTAATTCCATGCTGAACGCAACTGACGAAGACAATGAGTAGTTACAGAGAGTGATGTTCTCTGATGAAGCGTCTTTCTTTGTGTCTGGACATGTAAAGCGCCATAATGTTCGGATATGGGGTACTGGTGATTTACCAGCCCAGCATACCACCATACACATTGGCTGTGGTGTGTCACTGTCGTTTAAATCACAATTTGCAACAAATGTAAACAAAACTTTGAGGGATGTAGAATACGTTGCAAAAAAAAACGCATGTCTCTATCTCAAATAGTTTACTAGCAAAGTTATATTGTTTTGGTAGCAGAACTTGTTACCTATGATTATTATGTAGCTCACTGTTAAGTACTCTTCTTCATTTGCCTTTCTGATTATCTCTCTTTGGTCCAAAAATTTTCACAAAAACGTTATTCTCAAATACTCGTAATATTTTTTCCCCTCTTAAAGTAAGAGTCCATGTTTCGCATCCATATAATATAACTGGGAGGATAACGGTTTAACCTTTAATGAGAGAAATTGGGACACGACAGGAGTCCACATAATGCATAATAGCATACATTTCCAGAATTGAGACTATGTTTAATTTATTTGCGCACTTCATTCCTTCTTGTAACGAAAGTTCCTGGGTAACTGAATTCAGCCAACGTTTCCCTCATTCATCATTAACTAACCATTTGCATTATACTATATAATGTGTGTGAACATATATTTAGTTTTATTGATGTTTACTTCCAATCCCAATTTTTAATGTTACTCAATAGTGTGTGCTTGTTGGCCAGTATCTCCTCGCTATCGCCTAATAGTACTACATCATCAGCATAAAATAACAGCTTATTAATACCATTAAGATATAGGCATTCCTCATCCACCAAAGATCTAATGGCATCCTCTAAAACAAAATTTAATAGGGGAGAAGATAGTGCATCTCGTTGCTTTAACTCATTGTGAATTTCAAAAGTGTCCGAAAACTGTTTGCCTACTCACTCCCTACTCTTTGTGCCATTTAGACACATTCGAATACGTTTAGTTAACTTTTTTAAGAATTCCGAACTCCAGCAGGATACTATGTGTAAACTACTTTTTAATTGAAGGGTTTACCTTTTTGAAGTCTAGAAATAGTTGATGCACAGAATCATTATATTCCCATTTATTTTCTAAAATTTGTTTTATAATAAGAATCTGTTTTTTTTTGTAAATCCACATTGATGATCTCCTATTATGTCATTTTACTAATACATTTGTTAGCATTTTGCATGAAGTTGAAAATAATGAGATACCCCTGCAGTTTTTTCAGTCAGCTTTATCTCTTCTATTATAGGTTGGTACGATATTCTATTATTTTCATTCATTTGGAAGAATCTCTTTTTTATAAATCATACTACACAACCGTCGCATCTTATCCATCAATTTTTCTCCCCCTTATTTTATCAGTTCTGCTGGGATTTCATCTGAAATTGATGATTTATATATCTTCAATTTTTCTATTGCCATTTAAAACTCTAATGCACTTAGCTCTGTGAATAACACTTCTACTTACGTAAATCACCGTCTTCAATGTCCTGTTCTGCATGCACATTTAATATTATATTAATTTTTATATTAGTATATTAACTTTTTCACCTTTTTAGTATACTCCTTCAATCTGCAATCATATCCTTATTTTCATCCCTAATTATTTTTGTTATAGTCTGAAACCTTTTCTTCTCTATCTTAATTAATATAATATTTTCTGATGTTCCTATTTTTTTCATTCATTTCAAGATCATTATTAGTCTCTCTTAAATATCCCCTCTTTTTACTCCTAAATAACTTTTTCTCTTAAATAACCCCATAGTTTTCCGTCTAATGCTACCCAATTATTCTAAATTTACTTCATTTTACTCGTGTAACCATTTCATTTTTGCTAGTTTCCTTTTCTTTTTATAAATAAATTCTAAGAATTGGAACTGTTTTAAAGATTGATGGTTGTCCTTCAGCATGTTAATTCCGATTTGGAAGGTAGCCTATTTCCATTATCATGTCTACTTTCTGTACAGTGTAAGTTACCCGAATATGATTCATGTAACATGTGTCGTTGACCCTATGGTTAGGTTGTATGAAACAATTCGAATCCTTTGTCCTAATATGGACAAGTTATTCTTGGAACGGGGAAAAAATTGTAAAATCGCCATCGCTCATTTATATTTTCAAAAACATTAATTTGGATCTTCCTTTGTCTCCTACACCGGGAGGAGTCCCTGACTTAAAGTCGTGATATGTTATTCAGATCATTTTTAAGCATTTATATCAGTAGTAAATGAACTGGAAAAACAGATTATCCAAAAGTGAATGCGTGATGCTAATTTAAACCTGACACGATCTTCATATATGCAATTATAGTTTCTTGATTCATTCAATAAACAAACTAGAAACACATGTTACCTTATTGAATAATTCAGTTACATTTTATTTAAAAATAAATTAACACAACCTCAAGTTCGAAATAAATATAAGTTCTAACAAAAATAAGATACTATTTCATAAAAACAGCCTCTAACGCATCCTCTATAAACTGACACAAATTTTAGAATGCAAAACATACGTAAACTTGATTTTATATGTTGGTGATATTCTTCTCTTCAAGTATGCAAGGTTAACATTGTGTGATATAATGCACAATAGGCAGGGATTTGTGATGCGCAATGTCAAAATGACATTTTTTATCTACCGCAACTCGAATCGGAAGTTTATATTTGATATTCAATGCAATCGATAAGCTCCAATGTTTACTTGTTACTAAGTTACGTCCCAAGTATATGTTTTATTGTTTTGAAAATAGTTTCCAGTTTTCGCACACATTCTTTAAATATTTAGCACATACAGGTACTAAAGTAAACATTTGTAAGTTCATACAAATAGGGCTCTAATAATCGCATTTAGTTTCGCTTATAACTTAAGAGCTGCTTTTTTCCTTATAATACATTTTCTGAAAGTTGCATTTAGAATAGATTGTATATAGGCAGGTGGGGTTTTTTTTCTTAATGTCCATTATAATTTATTATTACAACGCTTTAACATGAAAGGTCCTATCGCGTACAGACTATTTGATTGTAGCCTATCTGATATATTTATTTTAATGATGTCGGTAAGGTTGTCATTTATCTCTCCTGGTATTGGCAGAATTATAACCCACTTCTCAGACTGGGGCGCTTGGATGTCAGAGTTACGTTACCCCGATGATATGGTGGGCGATAAATGCTAATGAAGCACCAGGGGAGTGCTTAAACTTAAATTTAACCTAAATTCCAGTCCATGGCTGACCATTTGAAATATCGATCCTTTAAAAATTCATGACGAAACACCGTTGAGGTAACTATGTCATATTTATAATACAAAAATATAATACTTAAGATCTCAGTCTTCCTCAACTTTGGATGAGGGGTGTGGAGTACTTTCGGAGCGTATGTTTCATCTTCAGTTTGTAACTCGGTACTGGTTGTTGGTGAGGGTTTTTTAGAGCGGGTTGACGTCACTAGGTGAGTTCTCATTCAGCAGGTGAGTGTTTTGGTTTCTTTTGGTATTTCGTTTTCTTCGAGAATGTTAATTTTGAGTTTGTTGTTTTCTCTATGGATGACGGAGAAAGTGTTGTCAACGGTATTGAACTGCTAACCTGTTTATATGACGTGTTTTTGAATTTAATGAAGGCAAATCTAGCTTTGTAAAATTACGTCACAGAAATAGGTCACCAGTTCAATACTATCGACAACACTTTCTCCGTCACCCATAGAGAAAATAACAAACTCAAAATTAACATTCTCGAAGAAATCTAAATACTAAAAGAACCCAAAAACACTCACCTGCCAAATGAGAACTCACCTAGTGACGTCAACTCACTTTACAAAATCCTCACAAACAACCAGTACCGAGGTACAAGCTGAAGATGAAGCATATGCTCCGAATGTACTCCACACCCAAATCCAAGTTGGGGAAGACTGAGATCTCAGGTATTCTATTTTTATATTGTAAATATTACATTTGAAATAGGCCTACTCATGAAGAAAACTTCCTGGGATCTTCTCAGTAATCGAAACCGGGCCCACTTTAATTGTAGTCAGAAGCTTGAATCACATGACCATGAGGCTGGTCGCTCATTGATTTAATTTTAACCATTTCATTAAATTATAGGCGGCTCCGTGGCGCAAGAGGTTAGTCGCTAGCCTCTCACCGCTGGGGTCCCGAGATCGAGTCTCGGTCACCCCAAGCGGGTTTCGTGGTGGACGAAACAGAGCTTGGGCAGGTTTTTCTCGGGGTTTTCTCCCGTTTCCCTCTGCCACAGTTTCATTCCACCATTTGTCCATACTCACCCCATCCATTTCGTTTCATTTCGTCCATTAGCCCCCGTGATGGAGAGTTAGGCATGGTCGGCCGGCACCTTTGTCATTCACAGAGTGGCTTCATCTCATCTCATTCCTCGACCTGACCCTGAGTTGGACACGAGTTGAGGATATCTATTTGTATTAAATTATATTTTTATGGTAATTCAATTAAAATCTAGCATATATCTTTAAAAAAACATATCTTAAAAACCCTCTAATCCGTCAAGGTATTTGAACCCGAGACCTTGTGAATACACTGAGGTCTGAACAACTCGCTTATATTATAGACTCTGACCACAACGTTTTAATACCCCGTCCAACGACTCAATCAAACGAACTATTAAAATGATCATTAGATTTAGCAAACTCGCGGCGTACATATAGGAACGTGGTTATGCAAAATCTCTTATCTTGCTGCAGAGACGTAAGAGTCATGTTACTCAGGAATGCAGCTAAAGTTGAAACAATGGGTCATATATACGTGCAGTTGTACAATAAACTGATTCAATAACATTCCTACATGTAATAACAATGCGAGTCTATTTACTTCTCTTATTTACAGTATGAAGCACGCTCAAATGTTTCCTTGGATTGCATAACTGCAAAAAGCAATGCACTATTAAATGATTAATATCTACCTATGTAATATGTTCTAGAAAAAATGCAATATTCACACAGGAAGCAATATTTAACAAACTAGACAATTTCCTATAAACAAAATCCTAAAATTAATATCTCCTGAGATATGGTCTGCTGTACAGTAACAGCAACATATTTCTTTCTGTTCCTTCGGAGCCAATTACTTTTCTTGGAGAACATGGCATGTGAAAGACTGCATATATGGACATGAATGCATTATGGAGCAGCGACCAAGTATCATTCTTGTGTATGAGGACACCTAACATGAGCAAGGATTGCCAATTTAGCCACTTTGCGGCTAGATTTGACCATTTTGAAACTATATCTAGCTACCAAATTTGTGAAAAGTTGCTAACAACTTCTCTGGCCATTTATTCTCTACTCTTCAGCCAGTTCTAGCCATTTATATTTTTTTTTTATCTTTATATATATATATATATATATATTTGTATTAATAACGGATGGACATTTAATATTTTGCCAATATAAACAAAATTAAGAATAATGAGTACCTTCTTTCTTAGAAAGAACATACACAAAGAAACGTGAACATCCCCTGATGGTTACTAATCAGACCATGTATTAATACAAAACAGGCTGAAGTCTATAATTTTAAATTACATACGAAGGGAGATTCATACCACCACTTAGTGAAAGCAAGATATAAAAAAAGAATATCCCATTGAAATATAGTTTCTGGTAAGAAGAGAATAAAAATATAACTTAAATTAACTTAAAGAAATATAAATTACAGAAACAATTTTTAAAATGCAGAACTAGAAACTCCTTCGTTTTAAGAACAGATGTTTTCTAAAAATAGACTTCATATTCATAATTTAGTAATTAGATTAAAATTTCAGCTATTCTAATAGAATAAATGAAAAATATTGATAAACTTGTACATCAGAGGAATGGATTAGTAAGCACATTCTCTAAGTTTTAAAAGAGAGCTTTCTCAACGGAAAAAGCTTACATTTTAGCCTTTTCTAGCCATTTTTAGGAGTCACTTATAGCCACTTTTTCTCATTGGGTGTTGGCAAACCTGAACATGAGTATTCAGTGGCAGAAACGTTAATCGGAGAGAGCAGGAGCTTGGCTTCTTCATTATCCTAAAATTATCCTTTATGCTAGGATCACCATCATGTTTCTGTATTTCTATGAAAAACACCAATATCGGTTATGAGAGTCTGTAATTCCTTTACAACAACACTATTCGTCTAAAATATGTAATATTTCTTTATTATTTACACAATAATTCTCTTGATAGCACTTACACTTCCGCTAAGTAAGACCTGGTTGATACACTGACTCAACATCAGAACACTGTCACTTCCAAACGACATGTACGACTAGGGGCCTATATACGCAAGATGCGAATATACCTAATTCGTCAATATATATTTCTGGTTATGTGGGCATTTAAAGTCGTCATTAACTATGTATATCAGTTCAGAACATTTGTAGAAATACTAGGGAATGAAAATGTGCGATACTTTATTTGTCATTGTTTTAATTAGTAAACGATCAGAGAAAACAAGTCAGAGGGAGAATTGAATAATTCCAGGTATATGGAGAATAATCAGTGAAAGAGAAATACCTACATATTATAATATATAAAACGTTGTTTAGAATTTGTGATACACGTTTTTAGAAATTCTACAGTAGCCTATAAAATAATACTGGTGCCGTGGATGAAGACATAAAATCTCCTTTACAGTATACTTGCCAATGGAGTAGGTAGCAATTTTATATACACTAATACAACTTTTAATTTTATTAGATCCATCCATCCATAGTAATTCTCCCCAGGGCAGGTCTTTCACTGCAATCATAGCACTTTTTTCATGATATCCTTTGCAACTTTACTAGGGAATTGTAGGTGTGGTAGCTTCCCGTTGCTTCCGGTGAAGGATGATGATGATGATGATGATGATGATGATGATGGTAAGGATGATGATGATGGCCATATGATTTCGGGGACCATTTGGGCCTTAAAGTTTTCCTGACATTTGTCTTACAGGAGAGGAAAAACCCGATAAAAACTCATCCAGAAAAACGGTCCTCACCAGGGATAAACCCGGGCCCGCTGCGTGACAAGGCAGCACGCTACCTCGATACCACAGCGGTGGACTTTTTATTAGGTAATAATAAGAATAATAACATTCCTAATTTTCTGGTCAATAGCATTTGTCCACATTTATAAAAAACACAAAAATATAATTGAAAATATGACTTACTTACTTACTTACTTACCTACTTACTCACTGGCACTATCGACCCCGTAGGTTCATGGCCGCGCGGACATAAGCTCTCCACACATCCCTATCCTGAGCTAATGCTTTCCAATCATTCCCTGTATAATCTACTTCCCTCAAATCATAGTTAATGTTGTTCTCCCACCTCATTCTTGGTCTACCAACTGGGCGTTTTCCCTCTGGCTTTCCTACAAGAAGCTTCCATGCACGTCTTTCATTCCCCATTCGCGCAACATGTCCTGCCCATCGCAGTCTACGAGACTTAACTGTTCTTATTATGCCTGGCTTCCTATAAAGACCATGTAGTTCATTGTTATGTAGTCTTCTCCATTCACCTGTCTGTTCATCTCTCTTTGGTCCAAAAATTTTCCTAAGAACTTTATTCTCAAATACTCGTAATCTCCTTTCCTCCCTTAAAGTAAGAGTCCATGTTTCGCACCCATATAATATAACTGGTAGAATAATAGTTTTATATATTTTCAGCTTAACGTTTTTTGAAAGGAGTTGGTACATCAAAAGTCTCTGCAATGCATAATAGCATGCATTTCCAGAATTGAGCCTAAATTTCTTTGTGCATCTCATTCCTATTTGTGATTATTGTTCCTAGGTATTTGAATTCAGCCACTTCCTCAAAATTTCCCTCATTTGTCATTAGCTGTCCATTTCAATTATATACTGAATTTCTACGTGTGACCATATATTTAGTTTTACTGATATTTACTTCCAGTCCTAATTTCTTAGTGTTACTCAATAGTGTGTGCGTCGTGGCCTTTAGTATCTTCTCGCTATCGGCCAGTAGTACTACACCATCAACATAAACTAACAGCTTATTAATACCATTCAGTTGTAAGCCTTCCTCATTCTCTAAAGATTTAATGGCATGCTCTAGTACAAAATGAATAGTAGAGGAGATAGTGCATCTCCTTGATTGAAAATATGACAATTATGAAATTCAGCTTTTCATAAATCTTTTCTCCTATATTTTTATGCATTTTTTCTGATTTACATATTCCACAAGATGAAAATTTGAAGAGGCAAATGCTACTTCCATCGTAAATAAAATTTAATGTTAAATCATAATATTGTAAGCATAGTTTTTCTTATAAGTTATTAATCATTCATTCTAGACAAACATACGTTATCGAAAATTTAACATATGTGAAGACATAAATATTTCTACGTCGACATAGAGTAAAGCATGCTTCGCACTTTTATAGTTCTAGACTTCTTACGTATTTTATTGTTGTTCTATTTTTGAGCAAGTCGTTTCCGATCATTTTGGTCCAAAATTGCTAAGAATTCTCTGGCCATCTCTGCCCTCCCTTATTCAGTTGTATTTCTGCCCATAATGCCCTATCTTACCCAATCTGGTCTAGCCATGTGGTGTTAGTTTCGCCAGGAGAATATTTTTTTTTGTAATCATACTATCAATATTTGCTTCTATGTCCTTTACAATTTCATTTACTTTTCACCCATTTATTATCACTATTTTTGATTTTGTCTATTCTTGTTTTTCCTAAAATTCCTAACAAAAATACATTTCCATAGAATTTATCTGTGAGGCAACAAGAAATCAAGAAACAGAAACTCTTTTATGTTTATGCAATTGAAATCTGTGAGTTATTGGGGACAAATGGTTAAAAAAAGTCGTAAAATAGCAAGAGACATGATTACTTCAGGGTAATAAAAAAAATAAAGAAGCATATTTCTGAAACAAATAATACGTTTATTCCTCATCGAAATCATTGTGCACTGACGAGGTTTATTAATTTTAGAGTCAATAATAAAGCGGATTGAATGGATGCGGGGTAAATAATTGAACTATGCTAGAGGAAAGCAATTTTATCTACTTTAAATACATATTTAATAATTTATTTTATCACACACACATGTGTATGTATATATGTGTGTGTGTGTGTGTGTCCACAAATATAGTATCATACTTTTAAACTGTTGCTACTTCGCTTTGGACAATTGTATCTAAATTAAATTTGCGACAATCAAAAGAGAAACTCATAACGTTTTGTGCATGTTAACAATGGAGAATAATAGACAAACAATACAGAAACTAAATTAAATGCAATCATGTCTTTTGTGGACGATATTGGTTCATTGTTGGATATTTAGCAGACTGGTTAAATGTGTCACTCGTGGGGACCACATTCCATGTCTATGAGGTATAGCAAAAACGTTTTGAGTTTCTCTTTTGATTTTCACCAATTTCATTTAGATACGAATAACCAAAGCGACATAGTAGTAGTTTAAAGTGATACTATATTTGTGGACATTATACATATATTTACACCGTGTCCATAAATATAGTATCACTTTAAACTACTACTATGTCGCTTTGGTTATTCGTATCTAAATGAAATTGGTGACAATCAAAAGAGAAACTCAAAACGTTATATGGTCCTGGATTGGACTTAGCCTCTAAAGGAAATGAATACTGGACGAACATCTTGCCACGCACAGCTGGCAACTCAGCTAACATCTCTTTCCGATTGTCTAAAAATGTGGGATGGGAGCCATAACCTCCACTATCCCAAGGGCCTCCTATGGACTGTAGATACGTACATCAGATTCCCTTTATTTGTCTTTCATTAATTAACTCCAAGATCTACTAGTGGCCTCTATATATATATATATATATATATATATATATATATATATATATATATAAATGAAAGACAAATATAGGGAATCTGACCTCTCTACAGTTCATAGGAGGCCCTTGGGATAGTGGAGGTTATGGGCCCATCCTACATTTTTAGACAATCGGAACGATATATATATATATATATATATATATATATATATATATATTAATATAAAATTATAGAATATTCACCTGAAAGGTCCGTCTCCTCAACTTAATTATCATTTAACTGTAGCGCTTTCGGGACTTGTCCCATCATCGGCAGGATTCAAAACTGGTATTTCACTGAAGATCTGGTAGAGGGGGTTGCATGTATTTGGTTCGTTTTCGTTTATCAGGCTGTCGTTGTGAGCTGCTTTCATGATTTCCATCTCTTCGAGTATGTACAGAGAAAATAATCCAGCGAAGATAAACATACTCGAAGAGATGGAAATCATGAAAGCAGCTCACAACGACAACCTGATAAACGAAAACGAACCAAATACATGCAACCCCCTCTACCAGATCTTCAGTGAAACACCAGTTTTGAATCCTGCCGATGATGGGACAAGTCCCGAAAGCGCTACAGTTAAATGATAATTAAGTTGAGGAGACGGACCTTTCAGGTGAATATTCTATAATTTTATATTAATTTTGAATAAACCTCAACGGAACACATCATGAATCTTATAAAAGATATATATATATATATACACTCAATGGCTTGCAGTTCTCTTTATTTTTTACCATAATAGTAAATTATAGAGTCCCAAAGTTTGACAAAGCGGTCTAAGGCATACTCATCAAGCACCGTGAGAAATTTGCATACCTACGTTGAGTAGCGGCTGCACTTCGATAAAACATGTTATAGGCCTACTATAATGGTTGGGGGATGAAACATGCTGAACCAAGTTACACCTATGTTGATTGGACGATCAACACTCTGTGATTGGCGCTTGTAGATATGAGGCCACTAGTAGATCTTGCAGTTAATTAATGAAAGACAATAAAGGGAATCTGATCTCTCTATAGTCCATAGGAGGCCCTTGGGATAGTGGAAGTTATGCCTCCCATCCCACATTTTTAGACAATCGGAACGAGATGTTAGCTGAGTTGTCAAATCTGCGTGGCAAGATGTTCGTCCAGTATTCATTTCCTTTAGAGGCTAAGTCCAATCCAGGATCATGTTTTCACCAGCAGGTTTAGATCAGCTTACTCCATGGTAACACAAACATGCTTGTAATGCATTGCATTAAGCAACTACTCAACGGTGTGCCCCCAATATATATATATATATATATATATATATATATATATATATAATTAAATGTTTAACATTGAGCAATGCAAGCTTAATATGGTATGATAAAAATAAATGCCTGGACGGGATTCGAACCCGGATCTCTGAATCTGTACCTCAGCGTGATATCCATTACACTACCAGGCGAATCCAATTCAAACACTTATTTTTTCTTATATAATACATATAGGCCTATAAGAAAAGTAAGTGTTTGAATTGATTTATAAGAAAAATAAGTGTTTGAATTGGATTCGCCTGGTAGTGAAATGGATATCACGCTGAGGTACAGACTCAGAGATCCGGGTTCGAATCCCGTCCAGGCATTTATTTTTCTTATCATACCATATATATATATATATATATATATCAATTGCCGTGCGTTAGTCTCGCAAAAACTCGATAAAGAAGTGGACTGTATTGATGAAATTGTGTGTGTGTGTGTGTGTGTGTGTTGTGTGCGCGCGCGCGCGCGCGCGCGTCAGATTGGATCCCTCGATGGTTTATATTCACAATTGGACTCTCTAAAACCATTAGATGTAGGAGTTCACATGAAGTGAAAATTTAAAAATCGCTCTAGCGCGCTATAGTGGTCACAATTTCCGATGCTTCACAATGAAACTCAGTACATCGTGTTAAAATAAACCTAGGTAGTTATTATCCAAAAAATGAGCGGAATCTAACAATTGGAAGTGGAGGTTCACCTCAAATACGAAATTAAAAACTGACAAGTAACCGTTATGTTTGGTTCATCTCAGCGCATTACATAAAATTTAATTAACCTTTAATATTTCACGCCGTAGCGTAGTGGTTAAGGCGGGTTCAAGTCCCGGTGGGGTCAGGATTTTTAAATTGTCCCAAACCTTCTGGAGGTACTATGGTCCTCTAACGGAAATGAGTACCAAACGCTTGTTCTGGGGTAAAGACGGCCGTCATGCAGGGCTGACAATCCGGCTGACATCAAGTGCCGATTGTCCAGAAACAGTGGGAGCCTTAACCTCCTACTACCCCAAGGGCCTCCTGAGGCCTGTAGTGGGATCACTTTACTTAATATTTAATTTATTTAGACGTAGCTACTCACGCCGGGTATTAGTTGGTAGAGGATAATTATAGTAAGGAAAAGGCTAAGGGTAAATTCGATTTAAGGGAAATTTTGTTGAACAAAACCTAGGGTTGAATAAAGAAGATAATTTCACAAATGTCTTTCCAATAACGACTAAAATGCGAAAATAATCTGCTTCTTGCCATCCGATAGGACTTAGTAATTACTAAATGAATTTAGCTATGTTTTACAAATTAATGCCAATTTTTCCGCACTAGATATGTTATGCATGTATTATCCGATAAAACATATCTGCCTCCACTATTATAAAGTATATGAATGGGATTTTGATTTATTGTAACAATGAGTTTTTGAAATTGAGTTAGATCTTTGTAAAACGTGATCCACTCTTTGGGAATCAATGTCCTAGACTATACTATTGTTCCAACAACTGCAGTAGTTGAACAACGAGGCAGGGACGTTGTTTCGAAATGAACGAAAACTGGTTAATCACTAAGCTGATAGGTAAGGAGAATTTCCCCTTGGAGTGCCCTTCTATTTAATCTTCGGATTATAGATGTTTGTACAAGTTCTTCTTTATCTGTGTTTGTGTTTGTGTTACGCCACATTAAGCGGCTTGCCTTCTGCTACGGCCTCATTCTTACACGTTCATATGCACTAAATTTATATCCCAGTCCTGTGCTGCACCAACACCAATTATCCACAAGGATTATTAACAGTATTATTGTCATCGTTATTAATATCATTATCATTGTTATTATTATTAACAATATTATTATCATTAGGTCCAGATTTTACATAATAAAAAATAAGAAACATGTACGTACATCAATTTGTAACCAAAATTGGCGAAATCTGTAAATAAATATGTAATGGCGCAATTGTATGTAAAATTCAAAATTTCATTTTTTTTTGCTACAAAATAGAACTTCAGAAGTATGGTAGTCAATTTGTTTATATTTTTATTCTTAATCAGTTCACTTCTGCTACAAAGTACGAGTCCCCCCCCCATTCAAGCGTTTAAATCACATTGCAACGGTATGCACAATTAATTATAGTATACTTTTTCCAAATGTTCTGCTGTCATGCACACAATACTTTTTTATAAATAGAGAAAGATTATCCAACTTCGCAAGAAGTCAATAGTGCATAATTATGCAAAGGAATTGTGCTGGAATTATATTCTTAGGGAGTTATACAATTTCACCATTAAATAAGAGGAACAGAATAATATTTGAGTATACAAGGTTCTTACTCAACATACATTGCAGATTAGTGGAAACTACACCACCTATGTCACATGGTACAACAATGGCCTTCTGAACTGTATCTTCCATCATTCCCACAGCTTCTTGGAGAGGCATAAGTGGGGTCTCCACTTTCTCGATATTTCGGGTTGTCAGCTGAAGTGGCTTGCTATGTATGATTAACTGAGCATTTTAGAACTAATGGATGCTGGTAAGGATTCACTCACAGACACCATAGGATCAGAAGAAAAGTACTCCATCACTGACATCACTGCTTCAATGTGCTTACTGTATAAAATCACATATTCAATCCATGTTGCCCACCTTGTTATCACCAGCTCCGGATGCAGAGGTACATCAGATAGCTACTGCTTTTCGGCGTTGTACACGACAAGGACATTCCAAGAAAACCTTATTCGTTACTGATATCAATGTATTTTTCTGGGAATTTATGTCTGTCACTAACACTTGTTGCAATGCATGAGTCATACATGGATTACGAACTAAATTTGGATAAAATATAGTAAGCGATTTCCCCGCTTTTAACATGTATGAAGCTGCATCTATGTACTAGTTTATTTATTATATTTTTTTATTATAAATACTTTTCCTTTATTTAAGAGGGCATTTTTATTTTTCTTGAGATCAATAGAGACCTCTCATGTTTTACGCCATCTAGACATAGTACCTTAAGTCCATCAATAATAATGATTGCAGCAACTGTTGAATTATTTGTTGCATCCAAACGTTTACAATAAATTAAATCGGGTATTGAAACAGTTTCAGAGTCCAACTTGCCCACAATTATATTAGCGATGCGAAGTTCTTCAGTATCCGTCGTCTTATAATCAGAAATCCAGATAGGTGATTTGCCTGTCAGTCCTGACTTTTTCTAATATGTCAATATAATAACAATGCAAATAATTCTTCCTGAGAGTGGACTCGTCGATAATGTTACCGTTTCAGTATTTTCGTAATAAAATTTTAAGTTCAGGAACCTGAAGTCTGTTCCAGGGTATGTTCACTGCAGAAAATACCATGCACAGTTCTTCGTAAAATTCAGTATTAGGTGATTTAGGCTGTCCCTGCAACTGGGTAGTTAGTACCCATTACTTTGAAACCTCCGTAGTTTATTTCTAATATGTAAGATCGCTTCGTAAATGTTATAAAATTTGAGATTTCATCGTACACCTTATACATTTATCACAAATTTGGCAGAGGACGGTTTTACCATCAGTGTTCAAAGCATTGTCAATAAAAATCCATGTTTCAGCTCTGATGACAATGAAGACGCTACCAGTACCCTGCTTAACTTAAATACAACTGAATGTTACAAATTCTGAAGCGTTTGAGATTAAAAAAGTAAAACGTGTAATTGTTATCCGCATCAAACTCTTGCAATTTAGCTCGAATATAACGGAAATGTATGTGAAGCATAATACTAAAATGTATATATATCCATCCATAGTAATTCTGCCTGAGGGCAGGTCTTTCACTGCAATCATAGCATTTCATGCTATGCTTTGCAGCTTTACTAGGGAATTGCTTTCCACACCGGTGAAGGATGATGATGGCGATAATGAAAAGGATGTTGATGATGGCCGTATGATTTCGGGGACTGTTTGGGCTTTAAAGTTTTCCTGACATTTGTCTTACAGGTGAGGAAAAACGCCGATAAAAACCTCACCCAGGAAAACTGCTCCGAGCGCGGATCGAACCCCGGCCCGCTGCGTAACAAGGCAGCACACTACGTCGAGACCACAGCTGTGGTTATATATATATATATATATATATATATATATATATATATATTGTTTTCCTTTCTTACTATGTAACGAAAATGAATGGGATTCACAAAAATATGATATAATTATTCCGCAAAAATATGAAAATATGTAAAATATTGTGCTTTGGTATGAAATATGTATAATAGCTCAAAACATGTAAAAAATATGAAATTTAAAACTTTGTTTAAGAAACATTTCAGTGTAATTCGTCGACATTTTAGCTTTTCCTATAACTTCACATACCGGGACAGAATATGTAATTATATCCGGACTCTAATTATTATTAACTCTAACTCACTTGCACTAGCAATCCCGGTGGTTCATGGCCGCTCGGTCATAAGCTCTCCATACATTTTAATACTGAGCTAATATTTTCCCTGTATTATTCACCTCTCTCAAATCACTACAAACTATTATATTATCTTGCATTAAATCTTCGTTTACAACTCAAGCTGAGAATGTTTGTTTTTCCTCTTATTGTGATATCTACTGGCACCATTCAGGTACTACACCCTACATCCTTAAGTCACGTTATTTACCAGAAATTGAATTCACATTACTTGCTAGGTATATGAAGAGAGTTGCCTGAAGATAATTGTGTCGTTAGGTTAGATACACGTAGGTTATGTTAAGTTACGAAAAGTCTCAAAGACGACGGAATTCTCTATCTCGATGGAAATCAAGACGACACCTGGCAGTGTAGACGGCAGATATGAACCACCATTCCCTTAATTTGGCAAAATCCTGTTTTAACCATAATTCACAAATATTTTTGCACGATTCAAAATGTTCACATCACGACTTTTAGAATATTCCTATCACATTTTTTCGTACTTTCTTGTGACAAAATGCATGTATATACATTTCTCAGGTAGCCAATAATATTTTTCAACAGTAATTCGTCCGTTTTAGCGAATTCCGACGGAATGAAGCTATTCAGGTTGTTTTCATGAAGAGATTTCTGAAAAAGAAACATTTGTATATCTTTACCGATCCTATCTAGTAGACACCGAAAATGACCATGACCAATATATGACTGTGTGTGTGTATGTGTGCACATTAACGCTTTAGCGACTGCAATTTACTATTTTTTATCGAAAGCAACCTTGTCGTATAGTAATTAATTAAAAAAGTATAGGATGAATTCGTTAACTAACAAAATTGGATAAATGAGTGTAGGAGTTTACCTGAAACGAAAATTTAAAAATCGCTCTAGTGGTCGTATTTTTTTATTTCTCACAATGAAAGCTATTATATGCTATTAAAATAAACCGAGGAAGGTATTCTCCAAATAATGAGAGAAATCCAAGCCTTTGAAGTGGTGAGTTGCTGAAATCCGAAATTAAAAATTGTATAGCAACCTCTATGTGTGGTTCGTCACGTCCAATTTAATTAACCATTACATTGAAATGTACCCAATAAGATATGTTAGTTTAATTTAATAAAATAATGGGAAAATGAATCACTAGATATTATTTTAATATATGACAAATTATACAATAATATTTCAAATGGTTAATAACTTACGGTTATGCATGATTTGTTTTCTCTGCAGTCCGACACCTTAAAATAAGGTAGCATCCGAAATTGAGTTCCCTCGATTTAATAAAATATATTTTCCGTAAACCAGCAAAGGTGACCATAAATTCGACTTTGCTGAGGATTTCGCTTAGTTTATACAGTTCCTGCGTGACGGACTTCTTGTTGTGCGAGTTTTTTAATTACTGTTGGCATCCATTTTCGCTACAATCCCCCTTCAATTTTACTTATCACTCTATATCATATTTACCATAAAGAATGCTTGAAAAGTAAATTATAAAAAATCTCATAGATACAAAGAGAAATAAGGTTTAACAACGTATAATCTGTTAAAACTTGTCTTGGATTTATCAACAACACTTACAAGAATATTCATTTTTTCAATTAAGCAAACTATCGACGACAATGAAGGAACAATGTCCAAGCTTCACACTAAAAAAATAACATATGATCAACACATATGTGACATCATCCAGAATGTCATACTCATCCAGTTTATATATACTTTTATACCTTATGGAGACAGTCTGGGTGAAGTTTTCCTACGATCAAAGATGTATACACATATACTTACAATCCAAATAAACTGGTATCTCAGATCATATGGTATTGGTTTGAACGTGTGCGCGTATTTGTTTGATTAAACCTGTTTTTCTGCAGTAATAAAATATAAATTCAGGTAGTTGTAGCAGTCACATCACATATCAAACTGAGCCTCCTGATAGTCTATCTACTCTAACTGAGATGAATAGTGCCTTCAACATACAAATAAAGATGCTTATATAAAAGGTACCAGCTGATTGGCCGGTGTTGCCCGCGGATTTATTAAGTAAGTCTTTTTGTAGCCAGATAGAATTTAGCGATCCTTAGTAAACTTTTTATTTGACATTAACCTCGATTAATTTGAGAATTTGGACTTTGGTCGAACATTGATATAGGTCGGTTTGGATTAATTGGTTCCAAGTCACACTCAATTTACTGACCACACTACCCAGGGAGAATGACAGGGATAAAATGGGCTTTAAAATGATTCCCGAGACTGCCCCATTCAGCATACGCTACTCCGAAAACTCGTGGATTTCGACCCGTAAAAAGATGGGTGTTTTAGATTATTTTTACATGTGTCACATCCTAGGAGTTTAGTAGTCTGATTTTGTCCCCCGTAATTTCGTGTCCAGATTTAATTTAAGTCATATGTGAATCAGAATTAGTTGATAATGGAAGTGTGTAACAAAATTGGTTAAAATTAGTTGTGTGCCAAAATCTGTTCAAATTGATTCAATTTGCTTCAAGTGTTCCATAGTTATGCTGGAACATATATACATAAATGATATGTATGATTTTTACAAATAGACCCTAATATGAGTTACATATATAAGATATATATATATATATATATATATATATATATATAATTTATTTATTTTATTCTACTATGACATGATATTCGCACTAAATTTATATTCATATTTCAATATCCGACACATGCACACACAGACACACACACACACACACACACACACACACATATATATATATATATATATAATCTTCATCCATCTATCCATCCATCCATCCATAGTAATTCTGCACGAGGGCAGGTCTTTCACTGCATACCATTTTCATGCTATGATTTGCAGCTTTACTAGGGAATTACAGGTGTGGTAGCTTCCCGTTGCTTTCCACACCGGTGAAGGATGGTGATGATAATGATAAGGATGATGATGATGGTCGGATGGTTTTCGGGAACTTTTGGGTCCTAAGCTTCCTGACATTTGTCTTACAGGTGAAGACAAACCCCGAAATAAACTCAACCAGAAGCCTGTCCCGACCGGGGATCGAACCCGGGCCCACTACGTGACAAGGCAGCACGCTATCTCCAGACCACAGCGGTGGACTAAATATATATATTTGAATCGGCCATTGTTAAAATGGGATGTGTGTCACTTTTATGGAAATTGAGTTATTAATAGATTCTTAATCTATGTAGATAGGCACATATTTCAGTGAAAATAAAATATGAGTATACAATCATAAAAGGCCAATAATGGGCATTCAAAATATGACTCATTTTTAAATGGGGATATGTGTTGCACATATCCCTTTTAAACAATTAACGCACAGAACACAGCTGCAGTATTCTGGAAAAGAACAACTCTATCTACGTAGATGCACTGTTGAATATAACAATTACGCATAATATGCTCATCGAAGACAACCCACATTTCGAAGGACATGTTTCTTATAAATATTAGACATTTTTAATCAAAACTCTGGATATTCCTTTAGGCGGCCTCAAGTCGACGTGTGTTCAGTGTGCGGAGATTAAAGATCCCAGCTTAGATAATAAGATTAAGAAGGGGACTATTGCTGACGGAATGTATACAAACAAAAAATGCTCAAGACCATGTAGGTGAAAACACGTGTCATAGTTTTGATTATATGCAGAAACGTCCACTTTCTTCTATATCAGTTCAAGAAATATTCTACTTGGGTTGTTGGGTTTTATCTTCTGTGTACATGGCTTAAAAACAAATAAAGCAAAAATGTACATATATCACGAAGAGCAAGGAAATAAGATACCAGTTGAAATGTGCTAATTTCTATTAGACTAATTCAACCTCAGGCTAAAATATTATTTTTTCAGTGACGACTGTATCAGTCAAAACAAGAACTATACTGTGACTAGATTTCTGTTGGTGACAGTGGTCGTTTTAAAAATATTAAACATTACTTCCCAGTACGCGGACATTCATACCAACCATGTGGTAGGGATGATTTTGGATGTATCAAAAGGGTCATTAAAAAAGTGACAACATTTACACACTGGAACAATATAAAGCGCTAATACTCAAATCAAACACAAACATCAATTTACTGTGAAAGAGGTTCATACAGAATACATCCTTTCATATAAAACCTGGTGGCTAAAGAAATATAAGAGAACCTTGAAGGGCAAAGAACCCATACTTACCCCTGTGGCTCATCAAAATCGTCACGCTTGTCATTCAAAATCGCGAATTTTAATATCAAAACAATATCCCGGGAAAAGTTAGTATTACAGTTCAGTTTTTTGTAGAGTATAGACATGTTTTTGTAGAGCTCCGAGTTTTTTTTCTTTCCTTGAAATGGGTAAACCTACGCAGCAGGTAGCAACTAGTGAAGAAGATCGCGACAACGAAAAAATAGTAGCTGTAAAGAAAATGTTTGAAGAGGTAAAGTCCTCTTTGCAGCGGGAAGTCAATGACCTTAAGAAATCTGTCGAATTCATGTCCGACAAATTTGATAGTCTACAATCAGAGATGGAACATGCGAGGACAGAACTCAAGGAGACAAAAGAAGAATTAAAACTTCTGAGAGAAAAAAACGCGTATCTAAGAAGAGAATTGGATGATCTACAGCAGTACACGCGCAGGGACAACATTATGTTGTATGGAGTTCCTGAATCAGAGGAGTCGGTGTACAGTGATATAAATTCTATATCAAACACAATAGACGCAGTAGACATCAGTATTGCTCATCGCCTTCCATCAAAAACTGGTAAAATGCGTCCTATTGTAGTCAGGTTTTTCAAAAGGAAATCCAGAGACGAATGGTTAACAAAGTTTCGCCATGAGGCAAAAAAGACAATGACGGTCCAGGTATAGCGGATTCAAAAATCAAGACGACATGTCAGGAGGGACGTATCAATGCCAGAGACCAACTTACAATGGCGACAAGACACCTACTCAACATGGCAAGGGATGCGGCCAAATACGTTTGAGGTATAATTTATATTGAGATGTTTATTTGTGTGGACACGTGTTGGAAAAAAAATTGTAAGACAAAACGAACTCAGCCCGGTGAGTAGGATTAACTGTCCACATGACATAAACAATTTGTAATAATTTGTGGCTTGTAATACATTGTTAGATGAAATAGATCTCCACCCTTTCAATAGTAATCCGGAAACAACCATATTTAATAATATCACTGAATGCAATGTGTATATTAATACAACTTTATCAGACTTCAAACTACTTCACATGAACATTCGTAGAATAATTTTTTTTTTTCGGAATTCTGTGTCTTACTCGAAAACTTCTCATATTCTTTTGATATCATAGTTCTCACAGAATCATGGCTTGATCACGATTCCGGTTTTGATATCAATGGCTATAAAAATTAGTTAAGGCTAATAAGTATAATAAATGTGACGGCATAATTGTTTATTTAAAAAAACACATTCAAGTCTCTTTGAATGATGTTGATATATCTCACTGCAATTCTAAACATCTAAATTTACTTTTAAATAATATCCCAGTTGCTCTAAGTGCAATATATAGATCCCCAAATCTTTGTAAATTCAGCTTCGTCGAACAGTGTGAAAGGTTCTTGTTTTCCTATAAAGAAGTCAATTATTGTAGGTGACATTAACATTCAAATCCTATAAAATAAATTAGATAATTGTGAAAACATATACATGGATGTAATGCACGTATATGGATATTTAAAATACCTCAAATCTACCACTAGGCCATCATCCAAAAATTACTCATGTCTTGATGATATATTTTTAAAATCAATTAGTAATCTAAATTTTAAACCGGGAGTATACAGTAGTGCTATAACGGATTATTGTATGGTTTTTGCTTCATTTACGAGCCCACATAAAACTTCAAGCAAAAATCCTATTGAACCATCTCAGAATTACAAACAAATTATTAATTAGAAATATGTAATAACCCAACTTAAAAACATGAATTGGGACCCGATTTTGAACTGTACAGATGCGGAATTAAATTTTAATATTTTGTTTATAAAACCATAAGTAATCACATCTCCAAATGTTCTACTACTGTCTCATCTATTTCCAGAAAATACAAAAAAATTAAACCTTTGATTACAACTGGCATTGTTAAATCAATAAGAACTAGAGATAAAATTGCAAGGCAAGTAAAACGTGAACCTTTGAATACTGAATTATTTAGCAAATATAAAGTATATAGAAATATGTTAACACGCGTGATAAGATCTATGAAAATTAAATATTATTCTCAAAAATTTAACAATAACAAAAATGACCCTAAAAGATTTTGGCAGACCGTCAATGAGGCCACTGATACATTTTCAAGTAACAAATCTTCAATCAATAAAATCAGAAATCAGAATGGTCAACAAATACAAAATAAAAATATTGCCAATGAATTTAATGACCATTTTACTGAGATAGAAAACTACATTGTTGCTAACATAAATAAGAAAATATTTAATTCTTCTCACTACAATTTTGAAAATAAAATCACGTCCTCAATGTTTCTATTCCGTGTGAGCGAAAACGAAATTATTAACATTATAAAATAATTAAAAAATAATGTATCTCCAGGAATAGACGGAATAACAAATAATACGCTTAAACGTATTGTCGAAACTATAGCAAAGCCACTTACCTCCATATTTAATTTGTGCATTTCTCAAGGAATTTTTCCATCAGCTCTTAAACACGCCGTGATTGGCCCAATACACAATGCCGGAGATAAAAATAATCTTACCAACTATAGACCCATATTTCTTTTACCAAGTTTTCAAAAATCTTTGAAAAATGTATAAAGACACGATTAATTAATTTTTTGCAAAAAACTGTTTGTTAAGCAGAAATAAATTTGGTTTCAGACATAATATAAGTATAGAGGATCCAATTATGACTGTCACCTCAAATATAATGCATAACTTAGACTCAGGAAATAAATGCCTAGTAATTTTCTTAAATCTCTAAAAAAGCCTATGATACAGTAAATCACAGTATTCTGCTGGATAAATTACATAAAACTGGCATTAGAGTAATCGCTTTAGAACTATTTAGATCGTATTTAAGTAATTCAACCCAAACAACAAAAATCGACGATAAATACAGTAGTATACGTAATATTATTATAGATGTCCCCCAGGGGAGTGTTTTAGAACCAAGTTTATTCCTAATTGATATTAATGATTTGCTCAAAATTAACTTAGAAACATTTTCTGGTTCTATATATTCATATGCTGACGACACGGTTGTCTTATTTTCCGGCTCTACATGGACCGAAACCATACACAATGCTAATAAGTATGGCTAGACTCAAATTTACTTTCTTTGAATATCTCAAAAACTACATAATTCAATTTTCTTTAACATCACGCGATATATATGAATTTCATTCAAACCCCAGTCACGATATTACAATACACAATTGTAATAACACATATTGCACAAGTCCATCCTTGAGAATATCAACACAAGTGAAATATCTATGTATTATAATAGACCAATATTTAAGATACGACAAACACGTTTCCTTACTGTGTAACAAACTACGTAAAACTATTCACAAATTTATCATCCTTCGATTATATTTACCAATGTATGTATTGCGAACTGTTTACTTAGCTCTGGTTCAATCGATAATCCAATACGGAATACTAGGTTGGGGTGGAATCGCAAATTCTATCCTTTCTCCCTTAACATTACTACAAAAAAGCTTGCAGAAACCTTTAGATTACCCTATAAATTTAATTTATTTAGAATTCAACGTGCCAGATATTAAACAAATTTTCAAGCATACATTACTTACTTATTTTCATAAAAATAAAAACGAATTTAAAGAGCACAATCGAAGTTTTTACAGCACCAGATAAAATACTACTTCTTTGGTACATGTTCAAAATGTTGTATAACTGCTGGATCTAAACATAGTAGATATCTAGGACCCAAATTATATAATGAATTAATTAGATCCAACCCAGAGCTAAGTAAACTAAACACAGCTAGTTTTAAAAAATCAATTACATTAATTATTTTAATGAATTAATTAAGTGAAAAAAATAAGCATTTGAACATTTTAAAATAATATGTATGAAGCATCTATTTTTGTTTCTTATTATAACTTAATATATTACTAATTACTTTCTTCTGTATTATTGGTTTTAATCTATCACATTATATAGTTTATATTATTTTATGTGTATCATTCTCCATTGCATTAATTCTTTTGCTAGAATAAGTTTTACTCCCAATACATTATTTTTTTTGTTTGTACGTGTCAATTTATGTATAAATGAAACTGGCCCCTAATTTTAAATGTATATACTCCATTTGTATTATTCATGTAACTGAACTGCACCCGAGCACGAGCACTTGCTCATTCGGGTGTCAATACTGTATATAACATTTATTTGTAAATAAAATGTATTCTTACTCTTAAAAAAAGAAAAAAAAATACATTACGTTTGATAGCTTAACAACAAGTGCAGTTCCGCCTTTACCAACCATAATAGCTTCTCATCAGACGACTTGCGATCAATGGAAATAAGTTACATGACCTAGTAATCCTTTCTCCGTATGTTGTTGGTTATGATATCTACTCCAAGTTACAAAGATGGGCTACATCAGATCCCAAAGTTCAGGCACATCGTGAAGACAGTGACGATGGAAGTGTTAACGAATTAGATGTAAGATACAAAAAACGTATTTTTGAACAAACTTCCACAATGCTATACGAGTAAGAGTAAAATAATGTAATAATGAAACTGCAATCTACGTGAGGGTTTTATTTTATTCGTTTGAGTTTTTGTGTGTAGATTAATATAACTTCTACTTCATAATACTGAACAATAATTCCTAATTATGTTCAATATTAATAAAGTAACAGCAGACGAAAGCAAAGTTTTATGCGAGTCATGGATAGAAGAGGATACGTGTATTTTTGTAAGGCCGAACGTTCAGATATTCCAAAATATGTTTCACTTATTCAACCAAATCACTAAAATAAAAATATTAAGTGTATTATACAATGTAGATAGTTTATTTTTTGTCTACCTCTCAAAATATTGGTTTTGAAATATATCCCCTTTTAACAATGACCGGTTCAATTAAGGAAAGTTTCTTGGGTTTTTCGCATCGAATATTCTAGGGTAACGTCTGGCTATTAGACCCAATGTTTCGACATAATCCCATATGCCGAAATGTTGGAACATAAATATTAGGCTATCATTTTTTATTTTGAATTTTATATTTCAAAATGTTTTCAGCTTCGAAGTTAAACAACTTTGTTCGTTATTCCTTGTACACTGAATCATCCGAAACGCATTGTACAGTTTCTTTTCTTTGTCGGTTTGTCTATATATATTTTGGTTTTAAGCCATGGATTTTTTAATAGTGAATGGGGAATTGACTAATTTTTCCAACCCAGAAACCTAAGGACCAGTGTTCAATCTCTTGGGTCACCTTCCCCTAATGAGGCTGCTTCCACTATAGGCTATTCGGCCCTCTGTCCTCTGTCACGTTACTCAGGATTAGGAGCCCATCAATAGACACTGTGAGTCGACCACACTGCGAGGTGAATCTCCTTCCCTTTCTGTTTTTCTACCGGACCTGTGACTCGATTTGGTAGAGTATAAATAATAATTTAAAAATTGCTGTATAAAATTGAAGGCTAGACACTCAAACAAAAATATAAAAATGAAATCTCTTAGAGTCACAGGCTGTTAGATTATCTAGAAACGAGAACATTAGTACAATCATAATAAGAGAGAAAATGTCAATTAAAAAGGATATTTTTAAAGATAAAAGGAAGAAACAATGAAGCACAAAATGAACTAAAAGAATCGATTATTATACCAATCTATAAGAAAGGGGATGAAACTGATTACAAAACTGTACAATTTCGTACAAAATTCTAACAAATGTATTGGTATTCTAGTTTACTCCTTATATCGACGACGAAATAGGTGGTCGCTATTTGAGGACTTAGATAAAATAGGTCTACAATATACCAGAACTTTACTATAAGATAGATTCTAGAAAGAAAACACGATGCCACTTTACATCAACTATATCCAGGCTTCAAAAGTACATAAGATTCAATTAAGAGAGAAAATTTGTATAATAACGTGCTAGAATTCAAGATTCTTAAAAGATTACTCATATTTGGATGTGTCTAAATGACAAAAAGGGTAAGTTTGCTTTTAGGCAAACATTTTTTGGAAAGTTTTGAAATTCACAACGGGTAAAGCAAGATCGCCATCTCTTCTGGTGTTCAATTTTATAATAGAATACGTCAATCAGATTATGATGTTTGGAGAACGTTTGGGAGTTAGAGTTTTTTATATATGAGCAAAAACTCTGATAGAAACAAGTACCAAGGAATCCTGTGTCGACCGGACATGGGCCCGCAACGTACGAGGCAGCGAGATTAACACGCTGTTGAGCTGAGTACAAAAATTGGCATTAATTTACTAAAACAATAACCTGTTAATTGTTGTGGTATCATAGTAACGCCGTTTCTTTAGGCAAATTTCGTGTTTTTTTCGAGACCTCTAGGTAACTTTAAGGTCGAAGGTACCCCCAAACATGCACTGGCCATCATATCACGCATGTAATATTGACATTGATTAAAATATCAGTGAATGATCTTGTCTTAAACATTCGTGTCGTCTCGGAGTTGGCCCGGCTTTGAGATGATAACTCGTCCTTAGAAGATCTCCGCGTGGACAAAAAGAATATGTACGGGAACCAAATATGCCATGATCGTGTAATGGCGAGAGGAATGGAGCACATAAATTTACCTACAAAGGAAAATATTAACTTAAGAAGATATATATATATATATATACATATATATATATATATATATAATATGAATGCATCAAATAAAATTATAAAATGTAATAAAATTATAAACAATCGTATGTTGATATCCTCGTGGATAATTTGCGTAAACATACTAGAATTAAAGTTTTAAATAGTAAGCTACATATATTTTCCAAAAGGCATCGGTGTGAATTTTACAGTACATTTTCAGATATAAAAGTAAGTATCTTAAGCTGTTCTAACGCCATAATTTTTGTAGAGAATCAGGTGGAGAGAAGTAGGAGTAAATGTAGCGAGTTGAAACTTGATCCTAGCACGACATGCCTGGTCCAGCTGATGTGAAATCTCGAGAAGTCTAGAAAAAGTGGATAAAGTCACGAAACAGATAAAACCAAGAGGAAGTAAGACTTTAGCTGCGGTCATGTCATTGCATTTGATATGGCTTTTCCTGTGAAGATTCCCTGAAATCTTTACTTTTCCAAGATAGTATTCGTTTGGTTTAGTATTTGACCTCCGATGAGCTCGCAGTTTGTTTAGTTCGTAGAATCTGTTTCTCTCTGAAGATACCATGGCATCTGAAAACTTTATATCTTAAACAAAGACGATTTAAAGTATATAGTTTACTCATTTTTTTATCACTTCCTCGCAATGTACAGTATCAGTTTCAAAAGACGCCTAACAATTTCACAATAACCGAGCATGTTGACTCAGGTGATAGTATTTCACACTCCTATTTGGGATAATACAGGAACCCTGTGTCGACCAACCTGACTGAGATAATTTATTGGTTTTCCTGAGTCAAAATAAATTCTGGCTTGGAATTTGATAACTAGGCACACTTTCATCACAATTGAATATTACCATTAATCTATTCCTTCCTTTGAATCGTATATGATATACAATGAGAGTATGAATCCTGTTCTCACTCTTTCAATTTGGCTGTGCTTAATATTTCATAATGATGCTGCGTATTATTAAGCCCCTATCATATTTTTAGTTTATTTATAACTGTTACAACAGGAAGGCGTCCACCGCTCTGGTCTCGGAGTAGCGTACCTACCTCCTACACAGTAATCCTTACATAATGATATTAATAATAGCAATAATAATAATTATTGCTTTATTTTACCTGGCAGAGTTAAGACCTTAAGGCCTTCTCTACCACTCAACCAGGTTAATAAATACAAAAAAGATTCTTACATCTAATTACAATAGAAATAAATATTACGTGGTATGTCAACAATATAATTATTATTTAGAAAATAGTTTGATTTAATCTATATTTAACAAATGAAATATAAAATATACAAGATAGAAAAATGAGGAAAAAACTATTAATGACATGGAATAAATTTAACTGTAGATAAGAATTAATTATTTGACAACAGGTAACTGTATAAGCGTTACTTAAAAGTGCCAAGTGTGCGGCAACCCCTGATATTTCGAGAAAGGAAATTCCAAGAGCGGGCAGAGGCTATTATGAAAAAAGTAGAATAAGAGGAAATTCTATGAGGAGGGATTGTTAGCAGACTGTTATCTTGTGACCTACTTCAATATTGTGGTAAGAAGACAACTTCTCAAATCTGGACGCGAGGTAACTAGGAGTGTAGGAATTCAGAAGCTTGAAAAGAAATGAAAATGAGTGTAATTTACGTCTCTCAGTAAGACGAAGCTAAGAGAGGTTATTGAAATGTTTGGAAATATGCGCATAACGGCGGGTGGTCGGGACAAGTTTTTTGGGCGTTTTTTTTTTTAAGGGGGGGGGGTTCCTCACCTGTAAGACACGTATAAGGAAAATTTAAAAGCAGAGCTATATCCGAACATCATCTGGCCAACATAATAATCCTTATCATATTCGCGATGTGTAGTATGAATACACGAGTAATGATATGTTTCGTCTTAAATGTTTATGTTGTCTTGGAGGAAACCCTGGACTGAGCTGAACATTCTTGTCCTTGTGGTCATAACTCTATGTATGTAATCCAAAGTTTAAAAATCTCTCTCCGACAGGTCGTGCTTGAATAAATATCTACCTTGAGCCGTGAGCACATAAAAGTATCTATAAGGTAAGAGGTTAAACTAAGATAGAAAAGAGAGAGAAAATTAGATCGCATCACTGTATAAATAGTAAAAACTTAATAGGAACCAATTATATCCTATATAATAAATACTTAACCGTCAACAAATGGTCCCTCTTTAAAAAAGAATATATAAATTATATTTCTACTAGATAACTCGAGTAAGAAAACAAAATTATGTCTCTCGAAATGAGTTTTGGGCTCTCATAAATACCCCAGATTTGGAGCTTAAGAACAACTTTACTGTCAAACATAATATTACTTAGTGCTTGAAAATCCACTAAATAGAAAAATAAAAATGTATTCGTTATAATTCTACTTGAATAAAGAGATTCAAATAAAAAATCGGCGAACAAGAGAAAACAAAATACAAGCATAAAAATAAAAACACACAGCTTCCTGACAAAGTGTAAAAAAGTTAATGATTTCTTTAGTAGATACGAAGTAAAAAAAAGAGTTTATAATTTAATGAGATTCAAACGATATGATCCTTCAGAATCATTTTAAAATTGAACTTGAGAATAAATTCATGGAAATATAGAAAAATAAATTACTAGCTTACTTATAGAACCAGGAGGCAAGAAAGGGAAAAAAATAATAAAGAATCACGTCACATGTTGTACCTACAACTAAGCTATATTGCTATTCTTCATATATGTTTGTCTGTTTGTTGTTGAACGTGTTTACACCCCTATTTCCGCTAAAACTAGATCGAGACTCATTTATATCGAAATATTGCTTTTCGTGGCAGGACAACTACCACCTCAATCGTAATACCTATTTCATATCCGAACATATGATCATATTCCACCTTATTTTTTGTAAGGCTGCATTTCCAACCATCGGATAAAATAACACTATATTCTTCTATTCAATATTGTTCATACTTCGACTCCAAATTATTTAGTCTCTCGCTTCCAGTAGTTATCCTTCAACACACGATCATATCACAATCTCTTGCTTAAGATAACTCCACACCACATAGTTTCACCTTTCCGCAAGTGAAATTATATTCTCTTCTACGGCTTTCCCCCTCTTATAGGTTTGTCGTCTTCAGTTTCCATTTATTTCTATCATTCCAGTCTCTTTCTTCCAAATTCCAATCATCCATTATAATTCTGATATAAGTGTTCCATTTGCATCTTGGTCTGCCATGCTTATTTCTTCCAGGGAATGACCATTTGTGTATGTATATATATATATATATATATCTTTAATCTTCCATAAGAGTTTGATTTTCAATCCTTTTAACAACAGGTGTGGTGACATTCATTTCTCTCCAAAGGAATTCATTTCTTATTGTATCCTGTCTTGTGTTTTGAAGGCTTCTTCCAACATAACTAAATTCAACTGTTCTAATTTTATTATTATGTAATTCCGTCAAAGACCAAGTTTCATTTCCATATGACAAAATATTTTGTATTATGCTCTTAAAAAATTTAATTTTAGTTTCCTTTGTAATATTTTTGATCCAAAGTATTCCATGTAATAATGCGTTAGTTGCATTTTCTGCCATTGCAATTTTAGTTTGTACATCGCTTTCACATGCACCTAAAAATGTAATTATTGACCCAAGATATTTAAATATTTCACATTTTTATATTTCCCCTGTTTTGAGTATGAGGTCATCCACATACTTTCCCAAACACATATATTCTGTGTTCTGTAAATTTATATTCAATCCCCATTTTGTACATTCATCCATTAATCTATTTATCTACCACAAGGAATCAGGGGTTCCCGGATGTTAGAATCATTTAAATGAAATATACCATACATATATTAAATTCTTACAATAATTTAGTATTGTATTTCAGTTAATTGAGATATTTGGAAAATGTTAATTATAATGCTTTAACTGAAATATTATGCAAATCTGATTAATTACAATACAAAAATTAATAACGTTATTTTCATGACGTTGCGCCTCGGCAGTAAAGTCCCACTCGTCCGCAACACTCTCACTTCCACTACTAGTTAAATAAATAACTAAAAACCAAATTCTTGCGCGTTGATTACGGCTGTTAAAATTAATTATCGTTATTAAACATCCATAGTAACATTATGGGACTTATATTACATACAAATATGTAATCAAAAAAGCATTATACCCAAATGATGGACAGACATCACGTCTATTATTAATATTGCCATATATACAATTAACTAATAATTCAACTTAAATCGGTAATTTCTACCAAATCGTGGGTTAGCAATTGTTCATATCGCCAGCATTTATTTCACTGATTAAAATAAATTATCCCACGTTTCATTGTTTAACATTAATCACTGACATTATCCAACTCGGAAATTAACGACCGCGCGGATATAAGCTCTCTATATACCCCTATCCTGATTTTCCAAACATTCCCTACACAATTCATGGTAAACATTATTCTTCCGCCTTATTATTGTGCTATCTTAAGATTTCTTCCATGCCACTCATTTAATTCTCTATTCGTGTCCATCGCAGTAAACAAGACTTAACTGTTTCATTAGCTCTCATTTCCCAAAAAGCTTGTGTATTTCACTGCACTTATGTAGATTTCTCCATTAGCCTGGTCTGTTCGTATCTCTTATTATCAAAGGTTGCTCCATGGCGCAAGTGATTAGTCACTCGCACTTCACTTCTGAGTCCCGAGTTTACATCTCGGTCAATTCATATGAGTTTCGTGATGAACAAATCTGAATTAGGGCAGGTATTTCTCAGGGCTTCTCGCATTTTCCCCTGCTAAAACTTCATTCGACCAATACTCAGATTATCCATTCCTCGACCTGATGTACGGCGGACACAGTAAATATTATACTTTATTTTATTCTCAAATAGTCGCAATCAATTAAGGTATGGAACCATGTTTCCTATCCATATAACCGGAAGAATAGCCATTTTATATATTTACATTTCAATACATTTTAGAGACGTTGACATGAGAAGAACCCCTGTAAAACATACTAGCAACAGTTTCGAGAGATGAGTCTGTGATTATTTTATTTCTACAGCTCATTCCTTTGTGTAATTATTTATACTAGATAATTTATGAATGGTGAAAAAGTTCCTGAAGAATGGAAACTAGGATACATTTCAACAATCCATTAAAAAGGAAAAAATACCAATGTGAAAATTATAGAGGCATAACAGTAACAAGTACTATGAGTAGACTATATGGACGTATACTAAAATACTATTTGGAAAAAAAACTATAGTGATATGGGATTAGAGGAATACTCAGAATTTAGAGCAGGTCGTTCCACAACCCACAATTTATTTTGCATTACTCAGGTAATAGAAAAAAATGCAATATGGACAACCTTTGCACTTACTGTTTGTAGATCTAGAGAAAGCATACGACAATATCCCTATAGAGAAACTATGGATTGCTTTAAGACGTATGGGAATTAAGACTATAATAATTGAAGCTATACAAAATTTATATATCAATTGCATGTCTAAAATTAAAATTGGCAGTAAATTGTAGCATGGTTTTACGATAAATAAAGGTCTTCTTCAAGGTTGTTGTCTATCGCCGACTCTGTTTAAAATATATGTACATGAAATATTAAAGAATTGGAGAAGAAAATGTTCAAGCATGGGAATCCCTATTTCAAACAACAAAACTTTATACAACTTACATTTTGCAGATGATCAATTGTTAACTGCACAAGATTATGAAGATTTAGAATATATGACTATAAAATGAATAGAACAGTATGAAAAATGGGGATTAAATTTGAACATGAAAAAACAAAATATTTATTAATTGGTGAACCAGAACAAAATGTAATTTTGGGGGCTGGAGAATCAATAAAATATTGTAGTGAGATCACATATTTAGGAATTAAAATAAAAAAATGGGAGTTATGAAGAGGAAATAAGAAAGAGAAATAATAAAGGAAAATTTGCAATTGCTTGCCTCAATGGAATATTGTGGGATAAAAATATAAGTAATAAAAATAAAATGAATATATATCATACAATTGTTAAAAGCATCATTACTTATGGAGCAGAACTTTGGCCATTAACAACAAAAACAAATAAGTACCTTTTGGCAACGGAAATTGATTTTATACGAAGGGCCGCAAGTATTTCAAGAAGAGAAAAAAATTAGGAACTCAGTTATAAGGGAGAAAATGAAGGTTGAAGACACTATTTTAGATTATATTGAAACTCAGCAACTAAGATGGTACGGAAATGTCCAGCAAATGGAAGAAGATCGACTACCAAAATCTGTTTTGGAATGGAAATCTGAGGGAAGACGAAGCAGAGGAAGACCTAAAATCTCCTGGAGCCAGGGAATATGTTTATACATGAAGGAAAAACATCTACAACCAAGAGATTGGATGGACCGATAAAACTGGCTATTAGGAATCGAACGATGTCAAAGACATTAATCAACCGATGATCTATCTATCTATTTGAATTCCGCAAGTTTTTTTCTTTAATTTTCCTCATTTTACGTTAAGAGTTATTAACAGTTACGATAAAATGTTCTTTTGAATTTACTAACTTGTAGTAAGTAATTCAATCATTGAATCAGCTTTTATTTATATAATTATTACAAATCATATTGCAAATAGCTGATTACACATGCATTGATATCTGTGGGTTTATGCTATTATTAATATGTTAGAACACATGTAGCATATATCACTTTTTTTTCGTATTTCATTTTTAAATAGTCCTAGTAACTAACCTTAGGACTTACAGGTGCGCATATTTAATTTTATGACGAATTAAAGTTTTCTGAAAGAAACCATTGAGTGAGATCTTGCCTGAAATGAGTGCAATTTTTTATCACTTTCTGTTTCACGTTTTTGTGACTTTTAGTCCGTTTTGCTCCTCTCTGTCCATTATCCCGCTTTTCCCATTTTTATGATTTTTGTGTTAACTTTTTTATATTTTTTGTAGGAAAATCTGTCATTTAATTTACTTTACATTGCACAATATAGCCTACATAAAATTATTCATCAATATTAAATTATATTTGAAGAGAAAAATTATACGCTCAGACCGGGACTTGAACCCGGGACCCTTGGTTCTCTAGACCAAGTGCTCTACCAACTGAGCTACCTGAGCAAGTACCGATCTAAACGCAAATCTTTCTCTATATACATTGTAATTCCCGTCCACCAAATGCTGTGAAGCCATGCTTCTATCTTGCAAATGGCGGCTCCTTTATTAAGAAGACATATTTGGGAATTATACATTACAGCCAGTACGGCTTTTTCCAAGTTTTTATTATTGATTTCGTACATCTCAATGATGGATAAATCATATTTGAATAGAAAAATTATACGCTCAGACCGGGACTTGAACCCGGGACCCTTGGTTCTCTAGACCAAGTGCTCTACCAACTGAGCTACCTGAGCAAGTACCGATCTAAACGCAAATCTTTCTCTATATACATTGTAATTCCCGTCCACCAAATGCTGTGAAGCCATGCTTCTATCTTGCAAATGGCGGCTCCTTTATTAAGAAGACATATTTGGGAATTATACATTACAGCCAGTACGGCTTTTTCCAAGTTTTTATTATTGATTTCGTACATCTCAATGATGGATAAATCATATTTGAATAGAAAAATTATACGCTCAGACCGGGACTTGAACCCGGGACCCTTGGTTCTCTAGACCAAGTGCTCTACCAACTGAGCTACCTGAGCAAGTACCGATCTAAACGCAAATCTTTTTCTATATACACTGTAATTCCCGTCCACCAAATGCTGTGAAGCCATGCTTCTCTTCAAATATGATTTATCCATCATTGAGATGTACGAAAACAATAATAAAAAAAAATATTAAATTAATTTCTAATAAGTATCCAGTGAATGTAAGTAGGAATATAATTTAAATACGTATTGTAACCGTTATGCCTTGTCATGCAGCGGGCCCGGGTTCGATCCCCGGTTTGGAGAAGTTTCATGGGTGATTTTTTTTTCGGGGATTTTCCTCACCTATAAGACAAATGTCAGGAAACGTTAAGGCCCAAACGGTTCCCGAAAATCATCTGTCCGTCATTATCATCATTAACATATCCATTTTGTTTAGGATTAAGGTCCCTCCTGGCGCATCATTACCATCATAATCACCTATCATATATCATCGGGGCAGCGTAACTCCGCCTTCCAGGCGCCCCAACCTCAGAAGTGGGTTACAATAACGCCATGCCAGGAGAATACCAGAATGTCGAAATTGCAATGTGGCGGCATTGAATAAAAAATGGAGCATTTTCGCTCATTTTAATTAACTGGAATCAGTGGCAATAGATTTAGATATTCTAATTAATTGTTCAGAAGTAAGCGCTGAATTATATCAGATTTAAATTTAAATACAATCTGATTTTTTCTCAGTTAATTTCCGTTTCTGAATATAAATTGCTTGCTGCGTAACAAGTTTAGTGTTAGCTCTGTTTCAGAAGCTCACCTGGATTACACCTAGAGAAAGACAACATTGATTATATGGTATAATGTATTTTTTTCGATTCAGGAATCATATTGGATGATAAACAAAAGCGAGACCTATACTACAACATATTTCTACTTCGAAACGTAGATATTTATAATTGGTAATAATGCTATTTTTCTTCATTTTATGGTTTAATATTTTCTTTTGTAAGTGATTTTATTTACATCCCACATGCCAATCAGGCCTTAAAGATTCACGACCTGTCGGGAGAGGAGTTTAAACTTTTGAATAAACACATATTTTTGAACAAGGACATGGAGGGCCTCTCTGGATGATTGATCAGCTCAATGCAAGGGCCAACTCCGAGATAACACGAACATTTAAGTCGAGACATGCCACTCGCCCATTAACTCGTACTAAGTATGGTGAATGTGATTGGTTGATCATAATGGGCAGATGATATTCGGGGACTATTTCGGCCTTAAAATTTCTTAACGTCTGTCTTATAGCTGAGAAAAAAACGACAAAAGTCATGCAATAAACTTATCCCAACTGGGATCGATCTCGGGCCCGCTGCTTCTAAGGCAACGACGTTAACGCCAGACCACAGCTGTGAAAAAAAAAATTCTTCCTTTACAAATAGTATAATTTTAATTGTGCATTCTTCCAACCTTTAAATAACTATCCATTAAGGGCTATAAAAGAAAGAGCATGCCTTTCTGAGCTTTTTTTGTTTTGCTTATTTTAGAACATTTTCCCTTTATTTCTTTGTTATGAAAATTGCTCTTAAAAATCCTAAGCCTAATAATAACTTTAACATAACATATACAATCCATTCAATTCTGAGCATATTTTAGAGGTATCTAATTTCAGCGGTTGTAGGTACATGTTAATATTTATTACAAACTATCTAATACCCGGCGTGCGCTGCTACGCCTAAATAAATTAAATGTGCTTTTATGTTTAGTTGAATATGTAAAAAGAAAAATAATTACGAACAAGAATGAGGTGCAATAAGAAATTAAATATTGGTTCAACGCATACTCCCACAACACTCGATGATTATAGACCAATTAGTATTCTTCCCTGTTTATCTAAAGCACTGGAACACATAATACACTCACCGTTAACAGACTACCTCACCACACACGACTTACTTGATGAACATCAGTCTGGTTTTAGAACAGGACATCACACAAGTACTGCACTACTTGACATTGTAGAGGACATAAGAGACTCAATGGACAAAAGCAAACTCACCGCAATAGTCCTACTCGACTACAGCAAAGCCTTTGACACAGTAGATATAGACTTAATGCTAGCGAGACTAAAGACACTACATCTGTCGGTAAACTGCCTTGATTGGTTTGCATCTTACCTCACTAATCGTCAGCAATCAGTTTCTGTTAATAATCGCATTTCTTCCTGGCGCTTGGTGAGGAAAGGGGTACCTCAAGGCGGCGTCCTCGCTCCTCTTCTCTTCTCGATTTATATTAATGACGTGACCAAGAAACTACAAAACTGCAAGCATCATCTTTACGCCGACGACCTACAGATTTACACACACTTTAGGCCTGACGAAATTAATGAATATTGACAAAGTAAACACTGACCTCAGGCATATATCTTTATGGTCCGGACAATATGGGCTGAAACTAAATGTAAACAAAACGCAAGCAATAATTATCGGACATCCCAGGCTATTACACCTCATAAACAATGACAATATGCCGGCTGTCATATTAGATATTGAACAAATTCCTTATACCGACGTCGTTAAAAACTTGGGATTTTACTTAGATTCTAATTTAAAATGGCATGAGCAAGTAAAACAAACATCTAAAAGGATCTTCTCCATAATGCATTCCCTAAAGCGACTTAAACATTTTCTTCCTACAACTCTTAAAAGAATTTTAATCCAAACTTTAGTGATGCCGCATTTTGACTACTGTGACGTTCTACTAACTGACATAAGTGACGGATTGTCGGACAAACTGCAGCGTGTCCATAATATGTGTATCAGATTCATATTTAATGTTCGAAAATACGATCACATTTCTCCATTATTCCACGAATTGTCATGGCTACATCTAAAAGAGAGAAGAAAATCGCACTGTCTAATTCTCCTATTTAAGATCCTGCATACCTCGATTCCCAATTATTTATCATCCCGTTTCCAGTATCTATCCTCAAACCATAACTTAAACACAAGATCACAACATAGTCTCTTACTTAATATACCGCAACATAGGACATCATATCACTCCATGTCATATACCATCTCCACTTCTCGCAACTGGAATTCCCTACCACAAGAAATAAGGGGCTGCCGGACATTGGCATCTTTTAAAAGAAATCTAAATTTATATTTGCTCTAATCTCGACTTCATTATTATCCAGTGTAAGATATATATATATATTAATTGGTGTTTCCCGTGTAATGTATCATATTTATATTATTATTATTATTATTATTATTATTATTATTATTATTATTATTATTATTATTATTATTATAATTATCCTATCATTATTGTTATTACCCTATAAAATGTTGTTTGTACATGACATTTACATTGCTACATTTATTGTATCTTTAACTGTTTATAATTAGTATAGTGTATATCTATATTTGTCGATTATTTATTTGTATTTGTGCTGGTTGAGTGGAAGAGAGGGCCTTATGGCCTTAACTCTGCCAGAATAAATAAAGTATTATTATATTATTATTATTATTATTATTATTATTATAGTGTTATGCATAACAGGGAGTCTTGTCAACCCAACTGCTTTAAATTGAAAACTACAAGATTATTCTTCTAGTAATATTTATAAGGATCGAAGCACGATATCCTACTTTAAGAAAGGAGAAAAATTGCAAGTGTTTGAGAATAAAGTGTTTAGAAAACATTCTGAACCAAAGAGTGAGGAACAGGAGGTGAATGGAAAACACTGCGTAACAATGAACTATATGGTCGTATTTTGGATGTAAATCAGGGTGTAATAAAAACAGTTAAATCTTGATACATGTGGTACGAATCGGGAATGAAACGTACATTTCTGTCATGGAAATTGAAGTGAAATCGCTCAATAGATAAGCCAAGAATTAGATAGAAGAATAGCATTAACAATGAAGTGATAGAGGTGAATTGTACAAAGAATGATTGAAAAATATTGACTAAGGACAAGGATGTATTGAGTAGTGATGAAACGGATAGCTGTTTTGACGGATACAGGATACCCGGTCAACCTTGAAGTCGGGTAGCCGGATATTCGGCCGAACATTGCCGATTGGCGCAACGTAACGAGCAAGCGAGCTCGCGTAGGTGCGCACGAACGATCGGGCGGACTTGGGTGAATTCCTGTCTTTTCGTTCATGAGCGAAGTTAGCAAGTGTTTCATTGACTTGATGAATTGATTGCAAACACGTTCATTTGAGTTTATTAAAAAACGTACTATTATAGTTTGAGATTATTATAAAAGTATTTTATAAGTAATTCTATAAATATTTAGCGAACGAAAAATGACATAGATAAAAATGATCGCATTTATGGGAATATTTTGATATAAACAGTGACGATCCAAAGTTTGCTGTTTGTTTGCTATGCAATGTTAAAATTTCTTGTTGCGGTTAAGGAAAAAACGAAAACATATTTATTTACCAAACAAAACTAGCTTATTTTTTTCTTCTATTTTTAATTACTTCATGGAATTGATCGATCATCTTATCGATTGGATGATATTGTTAGGTAAGTAAGTGTAGGAACACCCTTAGACAAAAAAATGAGTCATCCGCTGATACTATCAATCGATCGGGAAACTTCGTGAGCGCTCGCAAAAGCCGTATTCACATCAACACGTTTTCAATAATTGAACTGGTTTGTTTGCTAGTTAATGCAGTGCACACTCAAGCAACATGAAAGAGAGAGTTTGGCTTCGTGTGTTTCCATGGTCGAGAGGTTTAATAGACATCGTCTGCGTTCGTAACCTCACGGGTTCGATTCCCGTTCTACATTTTTTTAACGGAATGTTAGAATAGCATTTTGCCTGTAATGTAGTTTCATATTTAATTTTATACTTGAGTTTTATGACTTTAATGCACACACAAAAACATGCATTAAAACCTTCTTCTAATAAGTAATTGATGAAACAAATAATATATTCTAATATGAAAACTTTAACAAAAACAAAATCAATATCGGGTGCATGCATCCTCAGCATCTATTACTGCCCTCAATCTGCGGGGCATTGAAGCAATCAAATTTGTACAGGCACGTGGATGACCGGCTAGAGCATCCCAGGCGTCTTGAATTTGTGCCCATAAGCCATCTTTTGTCTTTTCGTGAATCTGCAGGCCAATTAGAGTTCATCTCTATTTTCATCTTAGCCCACACATTTTCAATTGGATTCAAATATGGTGAACAGCGAAATTTGATTTGCCTTCTCCTTTAACAATCAAATCAAATTACGTTAAACACATTTCAGAAAGTGGCCACAATTTCAACAATATCGATAATACAATGTCAATTATACACAGAGAAGAAAACAACAGACACAAAATTAACATTTTAGAAGAAATCAAAATTATCATGAAGCCCAAGAATACAAACATTCTGAACGAAAATATGCCTAATGAGCAAAACCCTGTATTAGACATACAGTTAATTCAATACTACTACAACAACTCCAGAAGATGAAGCATGCATCGAAAGGTCTAGAGTGAAATCAACGAAAATTTTAAATAGTTCAGGAAGACGGTATGTATACAAGAGTAAAAATAAATAATAGTTAAAAAAAACTAAAACAACGTGCTTTACTAGAAAACCCAACTAAAAAATGAAAAATAATTTTGATTTCCAACACAATTGGGATACAATTGAAGTAGTCAACAAAAAAACTCATCTCCAACACATCTAAAGATGCCTCGGTCATTGTAGGAGCTGTGGGGGGGATATAACCAAATTTCAGTTCATAAAATCTTAACCTATTCATCAATTAATCATTTTCGGATGAATAATTACAGTCATACTTTTAGGTGAAAATATATTATTGATTTACTTTCTTATTTATTCAGAGTTATCTACAAAAAAAAAAATAATTTTACCATCAAAAGCGTGGGGTGCTCTATATCAATTAATATATTTGATAATAAACAGATATTGGTAAAAGTAAAGTCTCTAAGAAGAAAACGTAAAAACCATAAAAAGCAACCCATGCTTTTGATGGTAAAATTATTTTTTTTTGTAGATAACTCTAGCTTTTTCTATATGTGTTGGAGATGCTTTTTTTTGTTGGCCACTTTAATTTTATCCCAAGCGTGTTGGAAATTAAAATTATTTTTCATTTTTTAGTTCGGTTTTCTAATAAAGCGTGTTGTTTTAATTTTTTTAACTAATATTTATTTTTTAGTTTGGTTTTCTAATAAAGTGTCATTGTTTCAGTTTTTTTAAACTATTATTTATTTTTAAAACTTTTTGTTTCATTGATTGTCATAAACCGGGATCCCTGTGTGAAAATTTAATTGCTTAATACTCTTCTAAAAAAATCCTCTGGCTCGGATTTGAACCAGCGACCTACGGATTACTGAAATTGTATACCACTACAGTCCACCGCTCTACCAACTGAGCTCTTACAACTATAGACTAAAAAAATCGGTAAGTCCGCAACCTATTACACCGGTTTTTATTTATTTTTTTTATTTTCTGATGATTCTGGCCAGGATTTTAGAAAACCTTAGGAAATTATTGTATAGTCATGGGTCCTTTACAAGTATACAAAGTTTCAAGTCGATCCAATGTTTTTAAGCGGGTGAAAATCGTGTTCAAAGATTCCATTACATAGATACAGGTCCGTTACATAGACAGATACAGATCAAGCTAATATAAAGCGTGTAAAAATATATAATTTAACAGTGTTATAACCTCAACAGTATAAAAAACAATTATAAACATAAAAAGTATAGATTAATTCAAATGTCAGAATAAAATGTATTTAATTCATAAAACATTTTAATGCAAATATCACATAAAAGCTGCGTAATTGAAGACGCGAAACTGCGATCTTCATTAACAGAAACTGCGACCGCATGTTTTACCGCTGACCTATCAGGACACATAGGAGATTCTTCAGTTCATGCCACATAACAATAGCTCAGGGACTGCACAATTATGACTAGTTTCCTAGTTTGAACCCAGCGCTGTGCCAAGTATGACATAGAAGAAATGTGCATTCAAGAGGTGATTCATTTTTTTGTCGGAGGGTGTACCTATCTATGTCGAATTCATCGAAATCGTCTTGGCAGGTAGCTACATAATATGAAAAAAATGGTTCAATAACATTTTTCCAACGTTATTGTGTAAATTTTATATGCTTTTGTGTAAAATATATATTTTAAAATCCAGTATCCGGCCGGATACTAACTTATTATCCGATATGTGGCCGGATGCCTAACGGTTAAATTTGGGTCGTATATGCCGGATACCTACCGGATATCCATCCATCACTAGTATTGAGGGCTTATGTCCGCATGATCATAAACATCTGCATTTGATGGTAACAGTGAGTTAGATATTTCAGAAGATATTAGAATTTGACGTAAGTACACCCTTCGACAAAAAATGAGTCATCCGTAGATTCTATCAATCAATCGGGGAACTTCATCAACATCAACAACTTTTCAGTAATTGTGCCGGGTTAGTTGCTAGTTAACGCAGTGCACACTCAAGCAACATGAAAGAGAGAGCTTGGCTTAGTGTGTTTCCATGGTCGAGAGGTTAAACGGACATCATCTGCGTTCGTAACCTCACGGGTTCGATTCCCGTTCTACTTTTTTAAACTGAATGTTAGAATAGCATTTCACATGTAATATAGTTTCATATTTAATTTTGTATTTGAGTTTTATGACTTTAATGCACACACAAAATCATAAATTGAAACCTCCTTCTAATAAACAATTTATGAAAGAAAATAATATCTTCTAAAATGAAAAATTTAACAAAAACAAAATCAATATCGGGTGTATGAACCCTCAGCATCTATTGCCACCCTCAATCTGCCGGGCATTGATGCAATCAAATTTCTACAGGCACGTGGACGATCGACTAGTGCATCCGAGACGTCTTAAATTTGTGTCCATAAGTCATCTTTCGTGCTTCTGCAGGCCAATTAATAGTTCATCTCTATTTTCATCTTAGCCCACGCATTTTCGATTGGATTCAAATCTGGTGAACAGGGAGGCCAATCTATCATTCTGATATCCTGCCTCTCCGAGAACCAGTTTAAAACCGCTCGACAAGTGTGGACAGGATGATTATCCTGTACGAACTCCATTAGAATATGTCATCCTCACAGATGGAATCAAGATGTTCTCTAATATAGCATTATACTGCACATTGTTAAGTGTGACGTCCAGCTTCCACAATACACCCAGACCGTCCCGTGATATCCAGCCCCAACACGACACAGATACGCGACCATGACGAAATTGTCTAGCTACATATTCTACATCGAATCGAGACCCTTTTGGACTATAAACAATCACTTTGTCATCATGAGTAGGAGAAAATGTCACCTCGTCTGAGAATATTATATTATTCCAATCAAGATTGGCATTATCCTCTGCAAAGGCGAGCCTATACAATCTGTGATTATCTGTCAGGTGTTCCTTCTTTGCTGCTCTCCGTGCAAAAACTCCTGCGTCATTTAATCGCCGCAGAGCTGTCCGAGCTGATCCAGGGAATTGAGAATTTGCTTTAATTTGAGGAGCACTTTGGAAAGGGTTCCTATGGGCTTCTACAATTAAAGCTTCATTCTCTTGGGTAGTAGAAACACGTCTTCTTCCTGACACAACACGATGGTTTTCAATCCCTTCCCCCGATAATCACACCCACCTCTGAGCTGTAGATGCAGGACTCTCAAACGCCTTCCAGCCTCACGAGCTGAAAAACCTGCAATGTTTACCAGTGCAAGGAGAGATTGCCATGTGCCTAAGTTCTTGTGTGTGCACTGAGCCGTGGTAAAACTTGATTTGATTCATTATAAACAAACTTGTTAGAGGCTGTTGATTTTGCGCAGACGTCTGCGTATCAGAGTCTATTGAATGCAATACATTGAAATTACCTAGACCAAACCCTAAATATATTTTTTTGCAATAACGACATTAACATTGATTTAATTCAAATGTTAAATTATATAGTTTTTACCTTGTATACTCCCGCCTTCCTCACCATTTATAATTTTCGTTTATTTCACTCTAGGCCTTTCAAAGTATGCTTCATCTTCTGGAATTGTTGTAATAGTATTGAATTATCTGTGTATATCTAGTAAAGGATTTTGCTTATAAAGGCATATTTTCATTAAGAATGTTTGTATTCTTCTAAAATATTAATATTGTGTCTGTTTTTCTCAGTGTATAATTGACATTGTATTATCGATATTGTTCAAACTGTAGCCGCTTTCTGAAACGTATTTAGCGAAATTTGATTTGCCTTCTTCTCTAACAATCAAATCAAACATTCTCAAAGAAAATATGCCTAATGAGCAAAACCCTGCTGCTGCCGCTGCCGCCGCCGCAGCTGCTGCTGCTGCTAGTGCTACTGCTACTGCTACTGCTACGGCTACTGCTACTGCTACTGCTAATGCTTCTGCTGCTACAGCTCCTACTGCTACTACTAATACTGCTAATGCTGCTCTGCTACTACTACTACTACTGCTACTACTACTACTGCTCATACTACTACTGCTACTGCTACTACTGCTACTGCTGCTGCTACTACTGCTTCTGCTACTGCGACGGCTACTGATATTGCTACTACTGCTATTGCTACGGCTGCTGCTACTGCTACTACGACTACTGCTGCTGCTACTACTACTACTGCTACAGCTACTAATGCTACTGCTACCACTGCTGCTGCTTCTACTGCTACTACTACTGCTACTACTGCTACTGCTACTGCTGCTACTGCTACTACAGTTGCTACTGCTACTACTGATACTGCTACTGCTACTGCCACTGCTGCTACTGCTACTGCTACTGCTACTTCTACTCCTACTACTGCTACTGCTACTGCTACTACTGCTACTGCCACTGCTACTACTGCTACTGCTACTGCTACTGCTACTACTACTGCTACTGCTACTGCTACTACTGCTGCTGCTACTGATACCACTGCTACTGCTACTGCTGCTACTCCTACTGCTATTGCCGCTGCTACTGCAACTAACGCTGCTGCTGCTATTGCTACTACTACTGCTACTGCTGCTACTGCTGCTACTACTGCTACTGTTACTGCTGCTGCTATTGCTGCTACTACTACTGCTGCTACTACTACTGCTAGTACTGATACTACA